>MU386597.1:0-144773 GCA_022497025.1 Hypoxylon sp. FL0890 | reverse complement strand
CCCGGTTTAAACCACCTTTATTATTTTTTTTTTTTTTAAAAAAAAATAATAAAATTTTTTTTTTTTTTTTTTTTTTTTTTTTTTTTTTTTTTTTTAAAAAAAAAAAGGAACTCCGAATCGGGGAATCGAACCCCGGGCTTGACGGTTCATACAATTTCTTGTTGAGAGCGTCAAATGTTAGCCACTACACCAATTCGGATCGTTTGCTAAATGCTTCATGTTGAAACAATTCGTTTGCCGATGAAATTTTTTTCCGAGTAACTTTTCCCATATCCCCTAATTTTGTTAGCGTTATCAGAATCCACTTTTGTTAGAGAGCTCTGTGTAAAGAGAGACCCAAGAGTGGGTTGAGCTAAAGAGACTAGAAGGAGTGGAGGGCCCGGTCGATATTTGATAATCTCAAGTCTGCACGGAGAATGGTAGGAGCTCATGTTGTTTTCACCTACTCAGAAGTAGTCCTGGCTGTATTTCTCAACCATACTCGGAGCTCACTTCATGAGTTTTTCTAGTGTTCATGTCAGTCTCGCAGATTGGGGATATAATAAAGATAAAACAGACCTCCTATAGCTTGATATGGTACGTAGTGGTTCAGATAGGTATAGTCATGTTAAAAGTGTCCAGATACCCTCATTGTCCAACTCGGTTATGGGCTCAGTGTAGTTGTGCGTACGGTTGGCTGTCCCCGGTACGTACTAGAATAGTCGATTGTGAAAAAGGGGTTAGAGCCGCATAGTTAGTCGGCGGTGTCTCAGTGATTGCAATAGGTAAAGCTAGATCATTACGTTTGCCGGTTTCTCGCTATTTTAGCAGCGACGAGAAGTTCGATGCTACTCCATGTGATAGTCATGTGGCGTTCCTATGAAACCAATTGCGGATTCACTTCACTCAATGATGCCCGCTATATACCTATATAGCTATCCTAAATCTACCAACATTACCTGACGAGGCAACGTCCCCCTATTTTCAGGGACTGCCGAGCCTCTCGAAACCTGGTTAAGAGGATACCCCTTGCAACAAGATCAGCCGCGGCTACTACTGAGACTTCGGATACCGTGAAAGCTGACAAATCTCTATGAGGATCTGGCCAATTGAATCCATCCTCGTGTACGGTTGTTCTCGATAATGCAACCAGGTTCTATAGAAGAGAAGACCACTCTCACAGATGGACTTGCGCCTGAGTATGCGGCTAGCCATGAAATTGCCGAGTTGACCACTTAGAGTACTTCAAGTTATTTACTATAAATTCCAACTTATAGATAAGTTCTACAATGATAGGCCACGATTGGTGAGATAAACATCTTGAAGAGCCTAGGGTCTAAGGGGGGTTAAGGTCACACATGATTCGTCGATCGACCTCCTATCTGCCGCCGCCTAAATCCATTAATATAAATATAATTTACAGCTCAGCGGCATATAGGAGAATAATTCATGGCGGGAATATGTATTTAGGACTTACGAACCAGGTTTCGCACATGTAATCCAGGTCTTTCTACCTCGAGCTTTAACTTCTCACTAACCATAGCAGCCATTCCGTCCAACATGCAGTGGAAAGCTCTCGCGCTGGCCCTTTTCGTGCGGCATGGCTTCGGCCAAATCTTTGAGATGATGCGATTCAGCTGCTCGCAGCTCGTCGTGGACCGATTAGACCCGCTGGTCAATCCAGGCATGGTACCGTCGCCGCATCTGCACCAAATCGTCGGAGGCAATTCCTTCAACGCTTCCATGGATCCAGCAGACCATGATCTGCCCTCGCTGTCCACATGCACCAGCTGCACCTTCTCGGAAGACTTCTCAAACTACTGGACCGCGGTTCTATATTTCCGAGCCCGGAACGGGACGTACAAGCGCGTGCCTCAATATGCGAGTGAGGGCCTGCGGGCCGATGGCGGCATCACGGTGTACTATATCCCAGCATCCGATAGAAACACGAAGGTCACGGCCTTCAAGCCAGGGTTCCGTATGCTTGTTGGAGACGCAGCAGCACGCTCGCCAAGCACGGCGCGAAAGGTGTGTCACCGCTGCATGCCGGCAACAGGGGACAATAGCAACATAAATTGTGGAGCTCCAGACAGTCAGACTCTGCCCACGGGCTTCTGTGCCGGCGGCATACGCTCGGTCATCACCTTCCCCACGTGTTGGGATGGTAAGAACACAGATAGCGCGGACCACAAGAGCCACGTTGCCTACCCAATAGGAGTGGCCGATTCAGGGGTTGGTGCGTATGGTACCTGCCCAACAAGCCACCCAGTAAAGATCCCGCAAGTAATGTACGAAGTGATGTGGGACGTAAGTATTATTACTTCTCGGTCTCCCTCATGGGCCGCGGAACTCGACTCAGCTCTGCTATGGCACCGAGTAAAGCATATCTGCTGACTCAGTATATGCTACAGACCCGACCATTCAATGACAAGAACCTATGGCCCGAAGACGGCTCGCAGCCGTTCGTATGGAGTACTGGCGACAAGTAAGTTCTCTCGCGTCCCCGGCAACCGGATCGTGATACTAAAATCGATGTGCAGGGATGGATACTCGCAGCACGGAGACTACGTCTTCGGCTGGAAGGGAGACGCTCTCCAACGTGCCATGGACGCTCGCTGCAATGGGGCCGTCTGCAACCAACTCAAGACTCAATCCTCAGAGACGGCGATGAAGTGTACCAAGCCACGTGTTGTCGAAGAGGACTTTGATGGATGTAAGTCATATCTCCTAATCATGTATTCTGTGAAGCTCTCGTTAGTTGTGCGGCTGACCATCGTGTAGGGGTAACTCAAATTCCAGGAATGGACATGAGTTCTTAGATCAGTTTCGGCAAGAATTTCGTCTTGGGTAATTGAGAGCGAATAGTATTAGAATGAAGAGAGCATGAATATATTATAGGTTGGATATCTACCTAACCTACCTAGGTACCTATCTGACTCGTAACTCGTGAAATGTTAGCTAGAGGGAATCAGTATCTAGTTTCGCCGTATGGTTTAGATCAACAAAGGCGACCTACCTTGTCCCCCTTCACCCCTGGTTCCACTGTTGAAAGAAGACGGTCGGATCCAGCTGGAATAATAAGTTGGTAGACAAGGTAGTGTCGAATGTACAGTGTTACATCGTGAAGGCCTTGAAAGGAGAAAATAAACTCGCAGGCTGGCTGATACTAATGTGGTGGATATTCCGCAGGGTGTTAGGGAGTTCCAGCCTAGAGTCGTAGTTAAGAGATGAAGCCGGAACTCCTCACGAACAGGCAGCCTTGGGTAGGTATCCTTTGCCGCATCAGAACTTTCTACAAGCCGAAAGGCGTGGCGACATAGCAATGAAGGCCTAGTCAAGGATTCACCAGTGCCGACCAGACGGCTTAAGTAATTCACATCGATTTCTTGTCTCGTAGACTACTACATATACATACACGACTAGTGATTATATATTTACACCATCACTTCGTAAGTGTCGATTGTTGCCGTGTTTAGACCTGTGGCGATCATCCACTAGGGCTACCTTCAACGCCATCCGTACCCCCGTGCCCCTACGCAGACCGAACCGAACGCTCCAACCTCCAGTCCGGCCACGAATTATTGAGAATTTGCAGAAGAGAAAAATAGGACCACCCTTTGCCGATAATGCATGAGGCCAGGGCGCGCACAACGCCCAGATGCGAAAAACGAAACCAAATGCGAAGACTCCATGCCATGCAATGTTATGCCTTTTCCATCGAACTTCTTTTTAGATACCGAATCAAGTCCAATCGGTTTATCGAACAGAGATGGCTTGGAAAGCCGGAAGGAAAGTAAGAAATGGGTATCATCGCGCCGCGAATGCCAAAGATTAGAAATTGGTTCAGAATATGGTTTTGTTCCTGGCGGTGACTGGTAAGTGATTAGGGTGTGTTGAAAGCAGAAGTACTGTGGATAGGTATCCATCTGCATAGACGAGTTCAGACCGGAGTAGGTAGGTATTAAGCCTCATCGCTATCCACATGATCCTCAATGTAGAGTGTGTAGGATGGGAGAGACTTGCGCTTGGGTCCGCGTTGAAGGTGAGATAGGAGATCATCTAAGTCAGCCCAGTTTTCATCGTCATCAGCAAACTTGCGATGCTTCTTGGATACAATGTGCTAAATAAACCGTTAGCAATTCATGCGTTAAATTTCTTTTTTTCGAAGTTGGAAGGGCAGACATACCTCATCGAAGTCGGCATACTTCTCTGCACAATTCTCACAGTAACCAGGTTTGAGATCGGCCTTCTTCGGTGGTGCTACCTCTCGCTTCTCTGCTCGTGGAAGAGGCTTGGAGACACTCTTGGATTCTTTGCCGGCTCCAATTTCATCCACGAATTCAAGCTTCCGACTGGAAGTGCGACTCAGAGCGCTGAAGGACCGTTTGGCTGGTATCTCATCTCGAAAGCTTGTCTCAGCGTTCCGACGAGAACTCAAGTCTTGCGAAGTTGCAGTGCTATTACGCTTCAGGACCTGACGCTGGAGACCGTGGACCTCCTTGCTCAGACCCGTTATCACACCTGGTGTAGTCGCAGTTGAAGATACCATTTGGGATCGAATCGCTGAGGTCACATTCGAGGGTTGGACCCCGGATGCTACCGGCTCGCCACCAAAGAGACGACTGGGGGCACGACCGGTGAAGGCTTGAGAGCGGGCCTCGACAACTTGACCGAGGGCAGATTTGGACGAGTTGAATAAGTCAAGGGAGGCAACACTAGAGCCACGACAATGACCATTCTCCATCTCACCCAACGACCGCTTTCCAGTTACAGGCTTTGGAGGCTCCATCTTAGGAGGCTGGAGGACTGGCTTAGTCTCAGCGGCAGCCCTTGTCACCTGGACCTTTGGCTTGGGCTGAGGTCGCGTCTCTCTCGGTTCATACTCGTCGATGAATGGGCAACGACCCAGCGCAGCAGTACGGAATTGGGGCCAATCTCCCTTAGACTTCTCGGTCACCTTCTTGTACTCTCTGACCATGATAGGCTTTTGCTTCTCCTCAATATCGTACACGTATATATACGGACCCTTGAAGTAATGTAATTCTTGCCCATTCACGGTGGGATCTCGGTCAGATGGTCCGTTCACGCGTTCTTTGTGAAGGAGATGTAGCAGGTTGCGGTCTTCGGTAGTACGTGTCTCAGCGTCCCTCGTCTTACGAGCTCCATACGCTATCTCCGCACTGACATATGGATCTGTCTCAAGAAGCAGGGCTAACATCCGCTGCAGCTTGTCCAAAGACCAGATCTTCTTTCCCATCTCCCTGGCACGTAGGAGGACATCCATGTTGCGTTTCGGTTGGTTCAATGACTCAACTTGAACATTCGATGGCGTCTTACGGGATCGAATATCTCCGTCAAATCTCCGTTTGGTAGAGGCCTCTGTGAGGCGAGTCAGTAGTGAGGGATTAATAGTCTTGACTTCTTCCTGTTCCTGCTCTTCTTGAATCTGATCTGGGTGCTTCTCGGCAGCCGTGTCTTCCTCATCTCGACGGCTAACACTCTTCTCGGAGGGAATCGGTCGGGTGGTCACGACATGGGTGATATCGATAGAAAAAAAGGCCGCCTCACGCTGTACGGAAATGATATAAGCCAAACAGCTCAACGGAGACCATATAGGATAGACTACTTACAGCACCTAACGCGGTAATCTGTTTGGCGAGCTTCTTGTGAGCATCGTTGGGGACTTTCTCAAAGTAGAAAACAAGCTTAGGGAATCTAGCTCGGTGGTGTTGCTGCCAGATTTGGATCTCTTCAACATCCTTCTCGGTGTATCCAGGGTTAGTGGACACTGCTTGCTGGTGCTGATGTTGGTGGCCTGCCCTCTCCTTTGCCAATTTGCTCTCGTAGCTGTTTCCGTTGCGGCGTGTTTGGATGGGGATCTGGCTCTTAGAGGCTCGTTGCTGGTGTGAAGGGGACTTCAACGGGCGTTGAGAGGTGCTCTCAATAATCTGCTTCTTGGCCGGAGGTGGCTGACCATATTGCTCCTCTCGTTGTACCTGAGCCGAGGTGCGTTTGTGCTTGGCGAGGAGGGCAGAGCTTCGCAGGGGAGAATTGGCGACATTCTGGTTTGATGATAGAGGAACTCGTCTTCCAGACATTGTTGAAGCGGGGACCGGTGTTGGTGATAAAGATATGGCTGCCATATAAATGTCGTATTATTTAATGTTACGTGGGGGGTTGGATGGAGTTGACGGCGGATGTCTAAATAGTTCGAAGACCAAGACGGCGTTGACCAACAGATATTAGCTCTGTTGGAATGGCCAGTTTGATTCGAGGTCGACAACTATTAGAGTCGAGTCCAACTCTTCGACTAAAGGTAGACAACTAAGTTGCTGGAGTTGTGTTGTCTATATCCACCTATGGAAACCCTGTGGTTGGTACGCGACGAATCGTGACACAACACGCCGAATTTCAAGGCACAACACGGTCGAAGAATGGGTGTCAGGACGACATTCAGGTCACTTGAAAAGAAACAAATGATCTCTAAGAATTCAATTGTTCAAATGACGCGAGAATGAAGCCTTTTTTCGACGTGAAATGGCGTGAAAGTCGAGTCGAAGTTACGAAGCTTGAAGCTGTTGGTGGGCAAACGATAGAATTAAACAGGTCCACAGCTTTTGAGGGCGTGATTGGCAAAACGGCGCTAGCACTAACAATTTCAAAATCAACAACAAGGTAGGCGCACAGACCGCTTGACATCACTGTAAGCCCCCACTAACAATGTGCACAGCAACCACTCATCAGGTTGCCCCACCATTGCAATTTAGGTAATCACCTACAGCTGGCTACCCGCCAAAAAAAAAAAATCCGATGCTCTGGCGGGTTCAAGGCGCCTCAATCCTCCGATTACAACGTCAAAGCTGGGATTGGGTGCACCAAAAGTAGCAGCCCATACACCTTAAACTCTGTATAATACACCATTAGCTCTTCTCAAGGTTTTGATAAATTGTTGTGCAGGAATAATTAGACACTAACATTCCTATCTTACCCTTTTCGGCAATGCTGCGGGTATTTCGGTGATGCAATTGGTGGAACCACTGCTCTGAATATGAAGCTCTGTCAACTGCCGTTAAGGCAGCTCGAGCGCCATCTCAAGCCGCACTCGAAGCCCTTCTCTCCGCAATTAACACGTCACTTATCGACGACACCCTCCTCTCCGCGATTCTTGAACCAATCATCAGCCTGTATAGCTTCAAGATGTAACTCAAGATTCGCACGCCCTTATTCAACAGCCATTCCCGCCTCGAGCCTCCTCTTCGGCCAACCAGTGCACGAAACACACCCACACCTCCTAGCAGCCGGCGAACTCACTCCGGGTATCACCGCCCAGGAGTATCATGAGCGTCGCGCCGCGCTCTGCCAGTCCCTACCACCCAATTCTGCCGTTCTCCTTCCTGCCGCGACGCTCCAGTACCGATCGGGCGCCGTCTTCTTTCCCTTCCGCCAAGAATCCAACTTCCTCTACCTCACGGGCTTCTCGGAGCCGGAATCCCTGGCCGTGCTAAAACGGAATGGGGACGGGTTCGGTGATTACACATTCTACCTGTATTGCAGGCCGAAGGACCCGAAAGCAGAGCAATGGAACGGCCCTTGGAGTGGTGTTGATGCCGCGAGGGACGTGTGGAATGCAGATGAGACGGGTGATATCGGTCGAGTTGAGAGCCTACTGGCTCATGCGCTCAATGGGGTGAATAGGATATTCACGGATGCTGATTTAACAAAATATGGCGTGCCGACGAAATTCGGCAACCTCGTGCGTTCGGCAGCCCCGAACGCAACCACGGCTCCCCTAAAGCCCCATGTCAACGTCCTCCGGGCCGTGAAGTCCCCTGCCGAGATAGCCAACATGCGACGGGCGGGGCAAGCATCTGGGCGGGCATTAACAGAAGCCATGCGACGACCGTGGAAATACGAAAAGGAACTTGCCGCGTTCCTAGAGTATCAGTATCAGATGTCCGGCCTAGACGGACAAGCGTACATCCCCGTAGTAGCAGGCGGCCACAAAGCGCTACTGATTCACTACGTGCAGAACAATGGCATGTTAAACGACTCCGAGTTCGTCCTCGTGGACGCGGGCGGCGAGTACGGGACATATATCACCGACATAACTCGCACATGGCCCGTCTCGGGCAAATTCACCCAACCACAGAAAGACCTATACAACGCCGTTCTGCGCGCTCAAAGATCGTTGGTCTCGCTGTGCCGTGCCAGCGCCAACATTACGCTCGATAAGTTGCACCATATCACGGAGAACGCGCTGCGCGATCAGCTACAACAACTGGGCTTCGACATGAGCGGCGATGCTATGGGCATACTATTTCCGCATCACGTGGGACATTACGTCGGGCTCGATGTGCACGATGTACCTGGCTATCCGCGCAATGTTATTCTGAAAGAGGGACATTGCGTCACGATCGAGCCAGGCATCTACGTCCCAGATAACGAAAGGTGGCCTAAGGCCTTCCGGGGCCTGGGAATCCGCATAGAAGATAGCGTGTGCGTGGGAGATGATAGTCCCCTGATTCTGACTACGGAGGCTGTCAAAGAAGTCGATGACATTGAAGCATTGAGGGACTAGGACAGACAAATGGCCCCGGCGTAGAGCATCTCATTTCCAAGGCCTTTCATGAAGCTGTACAGAGTGTAGATGAGTCAGGTGCATAATCATGGCATGTTTATGAGGGAATCATGTTGTGCATTATTATGAGATACCAAGCGCTCCAAAGCGTATTCTAAACTATCAAGCTAAAGCGATGCCCTTAATTGGTATATATTTGCCACACATTACAATTATCCAATGTATTAACTCGGGCAGGGAGTTGACAGTGGGCATTTAGTAAGTTCACTTGACCACAAAGTCGTCAGATTCCCATGTCCCGGAGTAACTGGCAAGAATCTACCCCCCTGAGCAGAAGAATAGGGGCAAACATACTTCAAATTGGTCCCAAGTTGAGTTTGAGCCGCCTTTCCCATTCACATGCATCCTCGACGGGCACTCCCGACGTCGTAAAATTGTCGGGCGGTGAAACTGTCATGCGTTAGTTTCATACATCCAGTGACAATTTGGTGTTTCAATTTTCCCGACTCCGTAGCCTGAAGTGTAAGGCGCGCGCCAACTTGCCAAGGGGGCGATCGTACGATCAAAACAGGGATCAACGAGGCAAAATTCACTCAACAAATCTGATGTGAGATATGGAAATAGACTGCGCGAAAAAAAAAAAAAAGCCTCGGCCCACGGCCGGGTTCTATTATTAATTTCAGGAAGATTCTGTTAACGCGTGTCATCTCTTGTAGGAGGTAGGTAGTAGGTATCATAGTAAACTCCATAGATTTCCAAACCGTTGCCACTGCTCCTCTACGGAGGCTAGAGTACACCCCTTTTGAGTACCTAAAGGCAGCAAAGAAAAGTCAAACATTCCCGCCTCTTGAATTTTCACTCTCATAAGCCGTAAATAAGATCCATAGGCTCCGGTGAAAATTGTAGTTTCCCAACCCACCGCCAAAAACGCCAAAATTGTGCCAGAGTGGCATCGTCCAGTATAAAGGCCATTCATCTATCCCAAGATGCTTACTTCTTAGATGGCTGGAAATTCATTTTTCTAAGGCCCCAACATGCAACCCAACCATGTATTGTACCGGACTCCGGTGTGATTTCATACAGAATGTTGTATATATACGTGTGAGAAGGTATGCCGATGCTAGGCAAAGGCGACTCAGAAGGTGGATTATGTGTGGTGTTTGTAAGTGGATGTTTGTAGTATCGTTCCACGCGCTGTTGCAGAACTTTCTGAGACGACCAAGCCCAGATTTTTCAGTTGGGTTGCGAGTATTGGGTATAATCGTTGAAGCAAGGTATTCGTGTATCGTCATATAATAATAGTTGTTGCTTTTGTTGCTGAAATTGGGTGGATTCTTTGATGGTTTTCGAAGGATGAGTGGTGATTCGGAACAGTTGCAAATATTTCTGAATGCGAGAATGTCGCTCATGAGAAAGCTCTAGGGTTGAAGACGGAAGCGCCATATCCTTGCGGTGCCCAATTTGGTGCAGGTGCGGCGCCGACTAATTGTTCAAAGGCGTGTAACCGGCGGGCGAGTTCTTCATTCTTCTGAGCCATTGACCGGTTTCTTCGCTCAAGCTGGTGAATGTATTCAGTTGCCTTGGTCAGGACAGTGCCCTGCAAGTGAGTTAGTCATGTGATTCGCAGTACAGGTAAACCTCCCGATTGACCATACCTTGCTTACTTTAGGAGCTGTTCGCGATGCTCCGGGATTGTCGTTATCATCGCCATCTTCGGGTATCGCACGGAGGGACGGAATGGCATCCCGTAGCTCGGCAATCTTGTCCTTCAAATTGGTCCGATACTTTCGCTCAATGTCGTTGTGTGCAGCTCGGTCACTATTCCTGGGCTTCTCTTTGGCCTTTTCCGTCGTATCAATCGAATTGGTACGCGAGGGCACTTGCGGTCTTGTTACAGCCGGCTTGGCCCGTGGTTCGGGCGTGTTGCTCTTGCTGTCGCTCATGGTGGTTGGGCTTTGGTTAATTTCAAATCGGAAATCCATCCCAGGGGCTTGTCTTGGGACGGCTTGTTGTTGCGGGGCTTGTCCAGTTCCCATAGCAATAGCAAGAAGTCTCTGGCGCTCGGGATCGTTGAATGGGGGATTCACGTTCACGTAGTCCATGCGAAAGCCGGGTTGCGGCTGCTCCCAGCTAAGCGGAGTCGAATAAAGTCTCTCACGCGGGGGAATTTCTGAAGGTACAGCAACAGAATCAGTTTTGCTGAGCTGGTCAGCCAGGGCCATGGAGAAGAGGTCGTCTTCGTCCGACAGCGCGTGATCAAGGGCGCTATCGTCGACAAGATCAGCAGTTGACGAGGGCGGATAAGCCACTTTGAAGCTGTTGCCGGGTCTCCCGACAACCCTTGATCTTGGATGAGGTTGAGCTAGAGTTGAGGATCTAGTCTATATTTCAGATACTTGTTAACGCCGCCTCATGTTGGTAATAGTGCAAGTACTTACAGATTTGTTTTCCCTGTTTTCGGCAAAGATTGGCTCGCTCTCGTTGTCGCTATCAAAACGAAGCCAGTAGTCGGAGCAGTCTAGAGTGGAGGGGTCCTCAGTGAATCTAGACTTGCGAATATCAGAGCACTGGCGCTTCTTAGGTAGCTCCTGTCTGGCGAGCTTGTGCTTATGTGAGGGGTTAGAAAGGTTCTGAGAGGTGGTTGAGGCCGGCGAATCAGCAGAAGTGCTAGGAGTTTGGTGCGATCCTGATGTCGGGATGGAGTTCACAACACTTGATTCGGCAGACCTGTCTAGTTCGTCCCAGAAGCTGATAGATGAGAGTTGTTGCGAGTAATCTGTCGATTGGTCGAAGAATGTCTCGAAAGTCTGGGGAATGTCAGGGGGTTTTGAGATCCGTTGAGATAGAATCGATCTTAAAATACCTTGTCGTTACCAGCAGGATAAACGTCAATGTCCTGCATAACACCTGCGTCCATGACGAATCCCACAACAATGCAAGGGCCACCAGCAGGTCTTTGGTGACACTATACCTTGATTGTTATGGTTCTAAAATAGGAGAGGTGCCCGGCACGGGGATGGTCGTCGGAAAGCTAGGCCTTGTAATGTGATGTGGACGCTATCATGCGAAGTCCAGGCTTGGCGAGATAGACGGTGGAAGTCGGATTAATCAGAAGTGAGTGTCTTGTAAATTGCCACGTCCCGTTGCCGTGTGCCGTGGTACAATGTTGCGTAGCTGAGTAACCTCAAGCCGGGTAAGGGATGTATGAGAGTGAGCTGCGTGTAAGTGTGAAGCCACTAGGCATGAAGCGGGCAAGCCACACTAACACACTAAGGCTATAGAGGAAGGATTCTCGACTAAGGAGGATGGAGAGATATGATATCACGAATATCACCAATAATGCCACAATGGTGATGATGATGGATCAAACGATGTTGAAGAACGAACGATGGATTGGGCAGTTTAGATCAGTTGGTGGTTAGTAGTTGTTTATCTAGTCGCTTTAAGGATGGAATGGGATGGGAATTCGAGAATTCGGCCATTAAAGAATAAGAATCAGATCCTACGAACTATGGCCGAGACCGCCCGATGATGCAAGGGTACAAGTTACAATACTGAGCAAATGGCCTGACGCTGCAGAGCAACGGAGACGCTCAGATAAAATCCAAGCCGGGCCCCCTCAAGGGCCCCAAGGGCGATCCCGATATACTAAGAAATATGTAGCACGGTACGTCGCCGCGGCAGCAGCTTGCGCATCGCATCGCATCGCATCGCAAATTCCCAACGTGGCTTCGTATGCGCAGCTCCGACTTATTCCCTAGCTGCTGTAGGTACTTGTAAGTATAGGCGGGAAAATCAAGGACCCCGGGGTAACCAAGAATCCCATGATTCCCACATTATGGGCTGATGGCCGCAGCGGTCAACTCTGGGACTCGTCCGGGTTGCAAATTTCGTCGCAGTTCTGACAGGTCCTGAGAGGGAAAAAAGGCGAATAGCGTTGTCATCGGTGCATCGGGGTGTCAAGAAGGTGGCCTGACTTTTTGTCCTTAAAAAGTATCTATTCAAGGGGGATGAGCTAGAATCACGCGGTAGGTGGGGTGAATTTTGAAAAGATCAGGCCACTCGCAAGGCTGACGCTTAAAACATCGTACGACCCTCGCTTTCCGCCTTTGGAAATAAGGAGTCTAGCGGTTCTAGATGCTGCTACCCGCTATAATTGGACAAAATTGGACAAAATTGGACAAAATCATACTAAGCAATTTCCTATTGGACAGTTTCTTAAGCCAATCAAAATCTCGGCAAATTTCGTAGCCTCGCGCTAAGAAACCACTTAACCCCATCAGGGTTTGAAGCATGTGCCACATATCTCAAGGCCGTCAACGTTATCAGTTGTGAGGCTTGTAGCACCTGTGGCTTTATCAAATGAGTAATCAGGTACCTCGCTCATCTAATCATGTCCGTTTCTTTCCGTCTCCCCATCGGAAAATATTCGCGATTACGGACAATGTCACCGGCCTCAACTACAGGAACCTTCACGACGGTACTCGCCGACGCCAGAAACCTCTTCACATGTCTCACAAATACCATGATCTGGACCTTACAATTAACCAATAGATACTACCTAGGTACGCATTCGCGGCATGCTGTATGCAAGATCTGGGTTTAGCTATACGATGCATTACCTTCTCATCTTGAAATCGTCATGGTCTCTTTAGAATTGTCCAGGCCTCTGTAACTACTTCTACCATGGACCTAGCTCAACGACTGATGCAGGTTGATTAATTCTCCGCTTACCCATGACCCCGAAAAGGGTACAGCCGGCATTGGTCCCCGGATCTATTAGGTAGGGCTCGAGCGCGATTCCATTGGGCCTACGCGAGTGTTCAGATACTCGGCTAGATCTACCAGATCGTACGATCATAGCAATTCTATGCGAGTGATAGAGAACGCAGGACCCTTGCAATATTGCATGTGGATGTCGCGTCTGGCTGCATACCCGCAATTGTAGAAGACTTACTATACCACATGTAGCGGCAAACTCCTTACGCGAACCGCCGCCTCTGCAACCTCGTGAGCATTAAGTTGCCTCACAATTAAGTTTAGCCAACTGGGAAGACAACCGGTCAATGGCCCACATGCCGGTATCTGCAACTGTTTCTAGCGCCGCTAGAGTGGATCGTGAAAGTACAAATCTTGGCTCCTGCGTACTTGGCCCCCCTATGTATTCTCCATCTACCCGTCGATCAAAGATCGTGACCCCTGTCCTTGCTGAGACATTCATCTACGGAGACATCATCCTACCACAACTCCAGTGGGCATGTGGGAGTTGTCAGACGCGTCGATAATGTTTCAAGGTACTAGAACAGAGAACACTACGAATCCATACAAGTTTACAGATTCGAAGTATAGAATACTCTACAAGGTCAAAGATTGAATCTTGCGGAGATGCCCGGTGGCCAATGGAACTCAATACTACAAATTGGACTCACGATACTCTTGTGAAGGCTGTTTGTCGTTACATGGCACATTCTAGCTCGCGGCACTCATCGCCACGGTCCTAGACTCACTTAGCAATTCCGAGACTCCGCAGTCGTTCTTTTATGTCACATGGTCACTCTTGACAACAAGATTGACGATATTAATTTGTCTTCTATAGCTTCGGCAAGATTATCGGCAGCTCCCGAACTAAGTTTCAACGCCCCTGATTCCACCCGGACGGAATGTTTCCTCCACGTCAAGAATGAGGAATACGATGGAAGTTCTATGTTCAATAAACAACACCTCTTCTCAACAGTCTTCCAATCAACGCAGAACAAATTCAACTAGCACTCACCTCCGGTGCGGAACGATAGCCCTCTATAGTTGATTCGATGAAAGCGGCATAGCATTGAGCCAACAGCTATGAACGAACACCTATCTAATAGATGGGGCTTCTGACTTGCCAGGATTCTTTCTCGCCGCCTTTATCGTTCACCATAAGCTAGTTCAGAATGTCTTGCGTTAGGAGTTAATGAGGCTCAGGGACACCTCCTCCTGTTCAATACCTAGGATGCTAGTACGGTCAAGCGGAATACTCCTCTGAAGTAGTAGTCAGTGCGGATGTATGAGGCGCTAATAATCTTCTCATCGCTCAAAGTGTCTCAACCTATCGGCCCGGATACGACGTCACTAGTAATTCCAATTCGACGAAGAGGGTCCAATACCGCGTGGTTTGATTGTCCATATACTCGTGAATATCTGTTGGATTCCTAAACAACTGTTGGAAAACATTGTATAAGAGCCTAGTGAAATTTAAGTAATCTCACTCATCGCGGACGTACAGGCTCAGATATTCAACCGTTACCTAATAAAACAGTACCAATACCATATCATACTTGCCTAGATGATAACTCACGACCATTAGTTATCTATTCAATTCAGCGTATATATTGATATTTAATATCTAATGAAACATCAGTGTCTAGCAATGAAGAGGAAGTTCGCCACATAGCTTTGAGGACTTCGATCTTTAAGCCCACTCGGGACCTACGCCCGCAAAACTTTTTCTGGGCCACACAAGAGCTCCATATATCTTTCCAGGAAGGTACTCACCCATGCAACATAACGATGATATTTGCTATTAATCCACTTCCTATAGACCAGGAGCTACTCTCGGGACCCCTACTCTCTCTTCAGGAACATCATCCGATCTAGTTCATACACCCTTCCTTTACCCCTAACTAAATCATAGGTATTTGACGATATTTCCTAAGAGCTTTGAACCGTTCTACGTTTCTTCAAGATTATAGCTTATAGGAGTTGCAGGAGTCAGATATCGTCAGATGCTCCATAGTACTGCAATGACTCCATGACGGACGTGAGTCCAGTAACACGGCTCATTTCTTGTCAAACGTTTTCATCTGTTAGATAATCGCCTAAGTTTGTCTTCAGATTTTATGGTACGGTTGAAGGTACTGGAACACAAGACATCAGCTAAGTGAACCATAAGCTCTGTCGAAAATACCTTGAGCAGGGTAATAAATGGAGACGGAATGTCATCGCTTCTCGGACCTGGAACTGCACTCTTTTGTTATAGTGCGTTCTATATATAGGGCTATTGCATGTAGTGATTAGAATACAGCAAGTTGAATTGAGGTCTTCTGTTCTCCAGTAGAAAACTCTGAGCAAGTCAGGGCAGCCGATGAGCGAAATGCCTTTACTTCGCTGATTCCACATTCCATGTCAACTAAATAGGTACTGTCACATAGAGGTACATTATAGAAATGGCAGATCACGACCGTTTCCTCGGGGGCCTTCAAGGCGGGCCGGCAGCAGATTTTGGAGAACTATGCACCAAGTGGGGAAGATACGGAACAATCGGAGTTGATCCATATCCAAGCGGACCTCCCGATAATATCGGTGGGCGGGGGAAAAGCACGTCATTTGATGGTGGGACATGGATTTATAAGATTTATCTATTCCGTATAGTTGCAGCATAAATACAGCAAGCTATACTTGAACCCACAGGTTTATTCCGCTAATAAGGAACGTTTAACACTTGGAGCTAACTCCTACGATACGAATTAAAATACATAGCCAAGGCACGATGGCCTATGCGACCGGAAAGTATACTTACCCCTCGCCCCTAGAGGGCTATGAGAACGCCACACCGCTTCCGGACGAGAAGAACGAGGACGGAAAAAGCTTCAAGAATCCCGCAAGGGAGACTCTTAGCAAGGCCTATACCGAGTTTCCCGACCCGCTGGATAAGGGCCGCCGCGGTGGCTTGTGAGTCTCATAGAAGCTAAAAATCACTACAGGCTAACAGAAACTACTCTGCTGTAGCGATGTGCATATATACTATCTCCCCAACAATGAAAGCCAGACCCGGTACGCCAAGGAGTTATGGGAACGCATCAGACGCGAATGTATGCCCCGCTTTATTACCTCCTCTATACCTACCTTTTCCTAGCTATAGGTGATTGTCACTAGGATATACTGACTAACGGCTTCTATTGCCCAGTTCCCGAGTTGAGGATATACCGTTTTTGGGACCGGCCGGTGGGCCCGCATCCTGTGGCCATGTTTGAGGTTAACCTCTTCACTCCGGCCCAGTTCGGCGCTTTCATCGCCTGGCTCGCTATCTACCGCGGCCCTCTATCGGTACTTATTCACCCTAATACGGTTGAGGAGGGAGAGGGTATTTCGCATGGCGATGTCGAGCGCCGGAATCATTCACAGAGGGCTATCTGGATGGGCGAGAGGTTTCCCCTAGATCTGGATATATTGTAGCGGGGAAAGAAATGAATCCTCCGTGAAGTTGAAGGACGGGTGTCGCAAGTATCAGATGTTCAACTACCTTAAAATGTCTCGGTTTTTCTGGAATTGTACCTCGTGGACTATCTGATCTCTTGCTATATCCAGGTAGAAATATCTATAACATCAGCAAGGCTTTAACTCATTACATTACATGCTCTTTGCACAACAATACAGTATATATGCATTTAGATGCACGTTTATGAGAATGTATACCTACCTCTATAGAACACATGTATGGAATTGGAGCATGATATTTCAGTGCTCTTGGTCTCGTATGGAATATTATAGAAACCCCGAGTCTAATTATCGCCTTTTAAGAAAGTGGTTAATGTAAAGTAACTTTAAAGAATATGCTGAATTGTTACAAGCAGTCCAGAGAATGTTCACTTGTCTCCGAAGGCTGTGCCAATAGAACAATATTATTATAAACATATTATGGTTATAGAGAATATCGTTGTAAGCAAACATGTTTTTGCTCCATTTACGATAGACGCATTTTTGTCACACCTTTTTCCCCGCCAATACTTTCAAAATACCACACAGCGCGCGCTATCAGACCTAAACATACGAATCTCCTAGTCGCAGAGTCCTTGAAACTGTACAGTGTTTTTCTCGTGGGCCATGTATTAAAGCCGCTGTTATCGTATGTGGACGCGACAAGTAAATGTGTTTTCAACGGGTGACCGCGGCGGTGTAGCGATCGAGATGTTGGGCCGGAATATGGGCCTTTTACAACCAATCGTGGCCATATCTCAATCGCAACCATGTCGCCGTTACTTCTCACTAACGTCTCTATCCGCTGGTTCATCTCATGTCTTGAATGTCTCAACCACAATCATGAGAACTTCCGGATTTGACTTGGAATATCGCTCTGCTTCCAGACATGGCCGAAACGAGAAACCTGTGGTTGGAATGAAGTACATTAAGCAATGCTGCTGAGCGCGAGACGTCTCTTTGAATTTATTTTCATGGAGACTAAGCGCAGCGAGCCTGTGGAGTTATCTACGCCATCACCCATGTTGCTCGATTTCCTGCATTCCCTGTTGAGGTGGAATGGAGCGCGTGGACCAGGAAATCAGGTCGTTTCGTTGGCCTCTATTATTAGCTCAGACTCGTTGCAACACTATAAATATCAGCTTCCAGCCCTCAGCGAATCAAGTGGCATAACAGCGCAAATCAGTTAGCCTCATCGAGCTCAAGCTATAACGTCGCTTCCATGGACTACGTATCGCTGTTAAGATTGTCCCTGAAGGTCTACATCTTGCGAAATAAAACCGCATTACCGTCATGTGCACTGAGGGAGGTTTGAGCTCCTTTATCCAAGTTCGATTGGCGACGCCTTCGGAGCCAAACAGATATCCATCGACGATCTGCGTCAGGACGCCGGGGCGATCCACGGACAATTGATAGATCCGGATCACTTGAACATGTCCTTCAACGTATCACGTGTGACATGGAGTACGGACTGGCAGCCACCAGCTTTCTCGGCGCTGAACTTCAACCCCAATGATGAGGTTCTATGCGCAGCAGCTGGTGCCTTCAAAGCCGCAAATATGGTCCCCTTCCAGGATGACCACGATTTTATCGCCGTGGACTCCATCTTACCGTACCTAAGGGCTATCCTCCCCTCCAATGCAACGAAGCCAGACGCCTTCACTTTGTTGCACTGGTACAATGACTATATCATCAAGGATATGGATGAGGATACTAGGATCCCATTCCCCGGATCACTTCTTGAGAAACTCGGCAATTTTCCCATT
The DNA here is from genome assembly GCA_022497025.1 of Hypoxylon sp. FL0890. NCBI lineage: Eukaryota > Fungi > Ascomycota > Sordariomycetes > Xylariales > Hypoxylaceae > Hypoxylon > Hypoxylon sp. FL0890. Next base: position 126,218 of record MU386597.1, on the reverse strand, counting down.
GAAAGCTGTACCGCCGACGTCTGCAAGAACCTCGATTGGGTTGGCGACCCAGACGTTTCAGGCCTAGGGGTGAGGACGACATATCCGGCTCGTGGCTCATGTTTTACCTACATGAATGCGGCTAATTACGTTAGTGATAGATGGTGATTACGTACTTTCTAGCGGCCGGACTGGTAACGACCTACGCGTGCGTGCTTGCGCTGTCTGACTCGAGCTTTTTAAGACAGCGATTTCCGGCGAGCTCGAAGAGGGCTTGGGTGTTAAGTGGTTTTGAGGAATCCGTCAGCACGTTTGTGGATGCAACGCTGGTTTTTGCCGTCTCGATGCTTGCTGCTGCTTGCTTCCGGTTAGCCCAAGCTTTCTTCCAGGAGTATGGTATCTCTAATGGCCATTGGTAAGTGTCATCCATATCCACATATTACTCTTCCAGCATGTCTTCGAGGTAATTCTTCTCTCCGTCAACAAGGAAGTTTCCTCCTGGCAGACGAGTCCAAGTTCCCGATTATTCTCCAGAATTCCACTACAGGAAATACTAACACTAGTTGCTGCAGGATGATCTACGCGTCGATCGGCTCTATATACATGTCCACATTTTCGTCACTTCTTCCCTTGCTACTCCAGTTAGTAGCAACGGATGTACGGCGACATTGGCTCCGACTTGTTCTGTGGACGCTTATTCTAGTTCTAAACATTGCTAATGAGGTCCTATTTGACTGTTTCTTCGCAAAAGTCGAGGCTCGATTGCAGGACTTAGTCGAAGTAATCTGGCTAGCATTCTGCAACCCCGTCGAATTATTGTTGAACGGCCTCATTCCAACTCTTCGCCTGGCCCAGATATTGTTACTTACCAACGCAGTTTATTATGTCATCTATAGGAGCTGTAGAGATAAGACGGGCGATACGGAAATATGGAGGAAGCTGAAGGCTCTCTGGCAAATAGCGATCCCCTATCTCCACTTCTTGAATGTGGCAGCATGTTGTGTGCTGCTATGGTCAATGATAGGGGTATTCAGCTACTACCGTGACCGTGTCAACGATGCAGCAGGGAAGGATAACCAGAACTCCGACTGGACATTCGGCCAAGTCCTCGCTGTTGCTACATGGGTACCGGTATTCGTAGAGTTCGGTACCGTTCTTAAGTGTAGGTTTGCCCACAATTCCTCTCACGGATCTTGCTACTGACGTATCTTTCAGATGGCCCTGAGGAGGGACTCGGTAAAAAGATTTCGAGAAAATACACTGTCATTTCGTCGGCCGATACTGGCTACAGTGAGGACAAAATGCCGTACTCGAGAGTAGAGAGCGGACTTTCAATTATTGAGCACAATTAAAAATCTGATACTATTTCGCTCCTTTATTTCATGTATATTACCCCGCTCCCCAGCATTCGCGATCGCCATCGGCATGCTGTCGTGCAACCCACCCTCAAGGGCTGTGCGCTTACAGCCACAACTGTGGCTAATGCTAATTCAAATAGAAGTAGAGATTCCCATGATAATCTTCTATCCTATTAATTTGATGTTGTCAGCTGGATTTGTATTCTAAATCTAGCAATTTATTCTGATCTTGATGGCTCTCGAACTCCACATCCCCCCTTGCATCAGTACTCCAACTCACCGTTTCCATCCTCCACCGTTGGACCAACCTCTCCGAATCCAGATAGAAGGTCCACTAGTATCCATCCAGAAACTGCTTCCAGGCATAACATGGCATACTGATATCATGGCTCCGATATTTCCACAGCCGGCGGGACCGGAGCTTGCGAGATTGGCATATCAGAAAATATATGGCCACGATGTTCGCCCAGATGTTCCCGGTGATATGGTCGTGCGGGATGAGTATCTAGGCTGGGTGAAGGAGGAGAGACCAATAACGTAAGTACAAGTGTGCGTAGATCTTTTCATAGATGGAGATTTCAAATTTGCACAACTTACAGTCCTTTTCTTCTAAATAACTAACCGCTGCTCGCTCTACATTAGACGCATTGATTATTACGGCGTCACATTTGATCATCTCGTCCCTGCCGATGATCCTGACCCAGAGGTACTGCAGATTAACATCATTGAGATGGATGATGACGGAGGAGCATATGCGAACAAGTACCTCTCATTTGCAGTAGATCCAGCTGAATATACGGGCAAGAAGGTATTAGCCGTACCGAGGTGCTGTCAGAAGAGGAAGGGTACACAAGATCGCGGGAGGGTAAATGACTCAGTAATCGAGAGGGAAGAATGCTTGGAATAAAATCTGACAGAGCCTAGAGAATATTATAGAACTTGAGTTAGTGTGAATTGTATAGCATATTGACTTTCGCATAGCGCTGTTGAGAGCTACCTCCTGGATGATGGAATGCGTGGCGGAATAATATTATTCCATACTCCAGCTGAGGCAGCTGAAGTCGATCCTCCGTGCTCCCAAAATCTTATGAGAAACAATGCGACATGACAGAAGAGGATCATGGTGTCTCTAATGAACGATTTCCTGAATCACCTCTCTCAAATACCTGATAGTCCAAAGGACCCTGAAAACTTGATCGTGTTGCCCAAACATTGGAATAGGCTAAGCAGTTTGGCATTGCTTTGGGACCGCCGGGAGCCCTGCCCGGATTGTGGATGGAATGGCAATCCGGAACAGCTTTTGAGAGTCCCCACCCCGCAAGAAGGGCAGCGGGCTATCTTTCAACGCTCAGAAAAGTTACAGTGCGTCTGTTGCAAGATTATCAACCGGTTGGTCCAAAGACAGCATGATCTAGATATGAACCGATGGACCATGTCACTATGGATTAACCAGGATAAGCCCTGCGTACGTTTGGAGGACTCATTGTTGGAGGAAGACGACATCGAGTGGAACTTCTTCGTCCTAAGCCAAAAGGAGGGAAATTTATCAGGGGTACCCAGGGGCTCGTTAGTATCCGGTAATACCGCATCGGATCCTGCTTATGAATGGGTGCAGCGCCAAGTATCTACTTGTTATGAATCCCATTCACGTTGTAGAATACGGGGCGTCCCGTTTCTGCCAACAAGACTCATATATATCGCTGGAGGGAATGACGAGGTGAGGCTCATTGACAACTCCGAAGTACCTCCCGGTGCTCGTTATGTGGCTCTGAGCCACTGCTGGGGTAAGAAGTTGCCCGAGTGTATTACTACGAGAGAGAACATACTCGATCAGAAAAGAAACATCCCTTGGGACTCGCTGCCGAAGAGTTTCCAGGAATCAGTCATATTTACACGGAGACTAGGTATAGACTACCTCTGGATCGACTCGATATGTATCATCCAGCAAGAGCCAGAAGACTGGGCAGATTGGTTGAGAGAGGCTCCTCTGATGTTTCATGTCTATCACAATGCATTTTTGACTCTGGCCGCGTCTCATGCCGAGGATAGTTCAAAGGGGCTATTCTCTAGTTTGGAGCCTGGAAGGCAACTGCAATTAGGAACCATCCGACATGGCGACGAAATTTTTCCGTTATATGCTCAACAGTCCTTTGCTGATACCACGAATCTATTCTTTTATCATCGGTCAGAGCCCCTGTTCAAAAGGGCATGGACTTTTCAAGAACGGATAGTCTCGCCCCGTATCCTGTATTTTACCAAGGATGAACTGATATGGGAGTGTTACTCCACCACCATCTGCGAGTGCGGTTTCCATGGGCATGGTCCTTATAATCCGACCAGCTTGAAGATCCAACATATTAATAGCGTAGTGAATGGCACTCGTGCATCGCAAAATAGACTCGATCATATTAAGTCTTTGACGGATCGACTTTTTGCAGGGGCACGCAAGGAGAAAGATCTGTCAAGGGCCGAATTGAGAAGATCTGGAGGAGACTGGTACAGTTCTACTCAGACCTGCAGTTGACGAACCAAACAGACAGGCTTCTAGCCATTGGCGCAATCGCGGAACAAACACAAGTCATCCGCCAAAACCAAACATACCTTGCTGGTCTTTGGTCAGCGTCGCTCGCTTTGGATATTTTGTGGATATCTAAGCGCGGAAGGGGAAGCCAGGAAAAGCCGTCTGAACTCTACATCGCCCCTACTTGGTCTTGGACTTCCGCTCCTGGTCCTGTCGATTATAGCTGGACCTCACCGCTCAAGCCAGTTATTGAAGTCCTAGAGGCACGTTGCAAATATTTCAACGATAACCCATTTGGAAAGGCTATAGAAGGAAGGTTGGTTCTGCAAGGTCAGGCCGTTACTTGCGTTCTCCGCAAGTTCCTCAAGGATTCTTATCCTTGTTATCGTATTGAGCATCCAGACGTAACAGTTGACGTCGAAGTCAGGGTAGACCATGATCCGTGCTTGGAAGCAAGGGATGGGGTAATAACCGTACACCTGTTGCGGATAGCTGATGCTTGTGACTTCCCTACCCCTATCAACATCATCCTCAAGGAGGACCGCTCAAGACCGAAGGAGGCGCTGCATATACGCGTGGGATTGGTGTTGCCCCCTGGAACAAGGATTCAGGACCAAGAGGAACGTCAGAAGTTAAAGGAATGGTTTGATGGGTGCAGTGAATCTCGGAAGTATATTGTCGTTTAGACCAATCCTTGTAACGGAATGGCGGACGGCCGTAAGAGGCAGGCTACTACTCCTACTCTCAGTTGGACCATCTTTAGATTGGACTGCCATAACGCCTCTATTCACAGCCTAGTAAGTCCTCTTTAACAAGAACTTATGGAGCTTGTGCCATAACGGATTTCTTTCGCAGCCGCGATCCCTAAATTGGCTCCAACTTATCTAACATTGTGCAACTCTTCCTCGCTTTCATCATCGCTAAGTTACCTTCAAGAGCATCCTTCGCCAGTTTCGCAGCCCCCTCATTGAATCTTTTTGGCACGCAATACCACTTCAATGTGGTGTCAAAATTTTCCTCCATCTCACATATCGCCTCCTCGAGCTCTTGGTACACGTCGCCATTCTGCACAGGCTTGCCCTGCTTCGTGAGGAGTTTTCCGTCTTCCTCCTTCCACTGCTTGTGGTACTTGCAGATGCTATCGACGACTTTCGCGTTGTCTGAGACGAAAATCACGCGGAATGGCAGCTTATCAAGTACGTCCCTTGACTCGTCGTCACTGCCTTTTTCACCTGCACTCGCTCGAGTATCATCGGCGTTTTCGGCAGCCTCTGTTGGCTTTGAGGGGGTAGCAGTAGTGTTGGACTCCCGGCTGGCGGATGCGTGTTCCATGTCAAGTTTGGCTAGGTTTGCCCCTGTCTTGGAGCCGTCTGCACGTTTGCTCTTTGCAGATGCTCTTAGATGTTCCTTGCGATCCTTGACGATGTCGTACCTCACTATGGTTAGAGCTAAGTCAATAGCGGCAAGCTCTGCATCCTCTGCATCATATGCAGCAGACTTTTTCATATGAGGGTGCGACGCATTGTATTTGGAACCATTTCCGAAAAAGATGCCATAGCCATCAGTATTCCCTACTGGGCTCTTGGGTGCCTGACCTTTCGGAAGGCAATCTCCATGGATATAGACGACGAGAGATGCCTCCATATCAATACCCCATCGGTGGTAGTCGATGTGTTCTTCTTTCATCGCCCAGGCTAAGTGCTGTGGATGTTGGTGACCTTCCAGCTTGTCGTACCCGACCAGCCAGGTAAGTTGGCACTGTTCGCAGTACTTGAATGCATCCTTCATCTTGGGGTCTGTAAGTTGCAAGGGTTTGGGCGGGTTGTCGAAATCCCATTTGCCTCGTTTATGTCTCCATGTTGGACCTAGCATTTGCTCGTCCCACTGCGGCACGAAGTAGCGAGTGTCGTACAGAGATATCATGGGACCTGCCGGAGTCCGGTTGACTTCGTCTTTTGAGTTGCGAGGATATTTCTTCTGTTCTAATTCAACATAAGCATATATCAAGAGGTAGTTTCGCATCGACCCTATATAAAATCATGTGCAAGAGGGGTGAGTGTGACAGAAAAATATCACATACCATTCTCGAAATCTTCGGCTAGTTTTGCTGCGAAGCTGTCGTCAGAATCCCATTCATCCATACCGTCTCCAAAGTCGTCGGAGTCGTCGAACTCCCAATACGCTGGATCATTGGGACCGTAATCGCCCGCGAGGTGACGAAGCCGCGTGACGGGGTCGTCGTCAGGATCATTGAAATCGTGGAGGTCCCAGGCACGCGACATGTTGAATAGAGTAGCCTATTGGAGCTCTTGGTGTTAGGAACTGGTTTGGCTGATGGAGAGAGAAGAATGAGTGTAGCTCCCTGGAAATCGACGCCTGGTCACCGCTAAATCTGTTACGGTGCGGATTTATTATGCACCACTGATCGCCTAGTCAAGCCACCAAAAAAGCAAAAGATACCAGGGGAGGTGAAAATTTACCCAGGCTACCATGCGTGATTGACCTTTGAGGTTAAAGGTAGAGATTGAAATCGAGAGGATATTGGGTCAACAGTGCTCAGGACGAAGCTAAGTTCCAATGGCATTGTGGTCTCTAGTTACTCATGTTAATTAGAATCATAAGATGACTAGGTCTACCCCATCTCGAGCGAGTTATTTCGTAGAGACGTAATGCCACAAAATCGTTCCACATAGTCGAGATTGCCTCGAAGTGGGAGGAATATTCGGGTGCAGTGAATCGGTAGGATGAACTTCTCTGTTAGAAATTCCGGGGGAAGGGAAGTCAACTTACGAGTTAGAGCCGTTGCCATCGCCTGAGAAGCACATGATAGTCACTCATTCCATCCTCCAGCATCATGACCTTTAATAACTTTGACATTACGTCGTGCAGCTATCCACAAACTCAATAATCTCCTTATTGAACCTATCGGGCTCCTCATAGAACAACCAATGACCCGAATCAAACACCGACATCCTCGCCAGCCCAGGTCTACTCGTCTCAACGCGTCGCACCGTCTCCTTCATGCCCTCAAGCGGAAAACACCCCGTCCTTCGTCCAGCCATGACCAGCGTCGGCACACTGATATCCTCAATAGCCTCGCGGTGATCGTACCGCGTATGGTCCGCCAACAGCTTCGCCAACCACGCGTGATCGCACAGCGCGCTAATCCGCGTGAAGAACTCCTCGTCGCTGCGCCACCGCTCATCCGAAATATCGTCCGTCTCGGGTTCCGGCGCATACCGATAACCAAGACAAGACTGCACGAGGTCGGCATGGGTGCCAGCCGGATTGTAAATCCAGGCGCGCTGCGCCGCCTGCATGGTAGCCTCGTCGTAGCACCCCAGATGCGCGCGCGACTCATCCCAGTCGCCGAAGGGCGAGCGGTCCTGCAGCGGCGCCTGGTCCACGAACACGAAGCCCTTGAAGTCGTCGCACCCGAACAGCTCGACGTACGTCCAGAGCACCGCGGCGCCGATCGAGCACCCCACAGGTACAAACTGTATTTTCTGCTCGCCGTTGAGGTACGCTTGCTTGAGGAAGGCGATGAGTTCCCGTAAGTCAGTAGCCAGGCGCGCGACGTGGTAGCCGCCGCGCGTGCGGCCGGAATTGCCATGCCCCCGCATATCCGGAGCGACGACCCAATGGTCCTCGCTCAGCGCGCTGAAGTTGCGGGTGAAATATGCGCTTGAGCCGCTGAAGCCATGGAGTAGGAGGATGCAGGTCGCATAGCGAGCGTCTAGTGTAGCTTCAGCTCCGACCGGGAGCGAAGTCTGGAAGGCGAGAGTGCAGCCGTCATTGGCTTTACACGTCGCATATTCCATTCCGGGCTCTGCCTCATTTGCCATGGCTCCTCAGGTATCCAAGGTAATAGTTGCCTATGTCGCTTGGCTATTATGGCGGCGTGCTACATTAGTGTGTCGGTAAAGTGAGGACTTGAGATGTTGTAGTAGGCTACTTTTTTCATTAAATCGCGAGATCGTCGTTCGAGTAAACGCAATTCGGTCTATTCGCAAAGCCCCGATATCTGCAACAATGTTTCTAGTTGAATATTGCCGCATCTTTATGGCTATTGGCTGGGTAGTATCACAAGGTGACTTGGGACGCTTATAATAATTATTATTATAAAAGTTTAATAAGTTTATTTATAATTATTACTTAATGCTTACGTTAATTAAAAAAAAAAGATTTTTTTTAATATAATTACTTAAATTATATATAAATAAATTTTATCGTAAGTTTTTTATGATTTATTATATAATCTTTTTAAATAACGTTAAAGTTATTACGTAATTATTTTTAAACTTATATTATCCTTTTTTTTTAAATAATCATTTTAATCGTTTATAACTTTATATTATTTTATAATCTTTATTTATTTTATTATAATATCTTTTTACTTATATATTATAAACTTTTAACTAATTATCCTTTTAATACATACGTTAAAAACAAGTTAATCTTATTATACTTATTTTATAATTAAATTCCTTTAAAGCTTTTAATCTTATATATATTATTAATATAATAATTAATAATTATTTATAAGTTATTATAATAAAGCTTATATTTTTTTAATTGTTATTTCACTCGTAATATTTAATCTTTAAAAGCGTAAATTTATATTAAACCTTTTTTTTCTTATAAATATATTTATATTTAATCTTTATTTACTTTAAGATTATTATAATTATTACAAGCTATTAATACTTTATATTATATAATAAGCTTTCTTATAAATATTAACTTTTCTTTTTTTATTAAATCTTAAAAGTATTTAACTTACTTAATTAATAATACGTTTTATAATAATTAAGTTTTAAACATAAAGAAAAAGTTATTATAACCATTAAGTTTAAATATATAATTATATATTTATATAACTCTTTTTAAAAAATTAAGAAGATTTTTATAAATCAAGTTATTTACGACTTTTTAAATCATAATTCTTTTAATATTTTTATTAACTTTTTCGACTTTACCGTTTCCTTTAAATCATTTTAACATAATAAGTTTAACTATACAGCCTTATTACTTAAGTTATTTAATAACCTTATTACTTATAAATATTATTACGTTATCGTTAATTTATTCTTTAAAATATTTAAATATTTTTCCGATTTAATTAATTAATAAAATATAATCTTAAAATTTAATTAAATTAATAATTTAAATTATAACTTATCTTATAACATATTTAACAATTATTAAGATAATAACGTTTATTATAAACATATAATTAATTATTTATTATATAAAAAGTATAAAAAGGTATATTAGCTATAAATTAAATAATATTAAGCTTAGTTTTTATATTAATTAATAGTTAAGGTATTTAATTATCGTTTATTATATTATTAAAGTTATCTTTAGGTATTAAAATTATTTTAAAGTTTTTTTAAAGATTATTTCGACCGTTGTATATCCTTAATTATAATATATATTCTTTAAATATTTTATTAACTTATTTTATTTTAAGATTTATTATAAGGTTATTACTTTAATTATTATTTTTATTACGTATAAAAGGTTTTTAAAGACTTTTTTATGTTTTATAATTTTATATAGTTAAGCTTTATATATAAGAAAGTATTTCTTTATTTAATCTTTTTTTATTACTTAAAAGAGGTCCGTTTTAAATCGTAGGTATTTGTAAATAGCTTATAAATTAATTTAATTAAGTTTATATAAATATCAAATCGTTTTCGATTTAAATTCTTCGATAAGAAAGGCTTTATTAATTGGTAAATCAAAAAATTTAAATAAGTAGTTTACTAATATATTAACTTTTTTTAAACGATATATAATTTTAATATTATAATGTTTAATAGCGTTTAAAAAGCGTGCGATTTTAACTAGCTATTTTATTTTTATATTAATTATCTTTAAGGATTTATAATTAATAACGATTATAACGTTTTCTCTTTTAACTTAATATTTTTAATATTAAAGTATTAATATAATTATTAATAACTTTCGCTTTTACGTTAAGTATTATAATTATGTTTTAATAAGTTTTTTAAAAAAGTATACTATTAAATGTAAAACTTTTTAATCACCATGTAAGTGAGGTTATAAAAGTATTACATTAATATACTTTAAATTAACGTTTATCTTTAATATTAATGATAATTTTTAATTAAATTTTTATATAATCGACATGGTAATAATAAGATCTTATATTTTTTTTTAAACTATTTCAATTACTTTGTTAAACTTTATTAATACATTCTTTAATCCTTTTATCAAGATTATTAAAAGTCTTACTTTAAAAAAGTAGTTTTTAATTAAATGTTTAAAATATCTTACGACGTTTACAAAGGTTTTAATCTTTATAATTATTTATAACTTTAATTTATCTTTAATCGCTATTACTTTTATTAAATTAACTTTAATACCTTTCTTAAATATAATAAATTTAAAGAATATTTCTCTTTTAACGAAGAGTTATAACTTTTCATTATTAATAATCATATCGTATTTTATTAATTACTTAAATATTTTAATAATTCGATCATATAGTTAATTTTTATCGTTAACTTAAATTATTATATCGTTTAATAATCTTGTTATAAATTTTCGAAAGGGATTTAAAATCTTTTTTATAAGAGTTTAAAATGTTACGGATACGTTACTTAATTTAAAAAGTATTATAATTTATTTATATATTTTAAATGACGTAACGAAAGTTATCTTTTCATAATATAACTTATAGATAAAAATATATTAAAATTTATTTTTTAAGTTTAAAAAGGCGTACCATTTATATCTTACTACTTTTTATATTTAATTTATTACGTTAAGTAAAAAGTGAGCATTTTTTTTATATGTTTATTAAGTTTTTTATAATTATAATAAAAATGTTAAATTATTTTTAAATCGTTTTTATCTGGCTTCATTATTTAATTAAGAGCTTTCTTTAGTGTTAATAAAGATGGTGATGATTAAAGGCTTTTACTTTTTTTAATTATTAAACCTTTATGCTTTCGTATAAAGTTTTTTAAAGCTTACTTTTATGTTAAATTATATCTTTTCGGTAATAGCTTAATTAATACGTTTCCTTTCATATCGATATAATGTTTAATCTTTATTTTTATGTTTAATTATTATTTCGTTTCATTAAAAAGTTTTAATATTTTTTAAGCATAATTAATAAAATATAAGTTAATAATCTTGTTTATTATTAATATATCTTTATACCATTATACTTTTATTATTAAAGCTATTATATAAGCTTATTTAGTATAAATATATATCGTATTATTAATTAATATTAATATAAACTTTCCTTTATATTTATTTAACTTAATCGATTTATTTATTTTTAAATTATAATAATAAACTTCCCACTTATAAAAAATTCCTTTTCTTAATATAAAGTTACTAAGAAACGTTTAATTAAAAATAATTCTTATTAATACCGTAAAAAATATTATTAATCTTTATAATATTATAAATTTTACGTTAATAATTATTTCTTTCGCTATTTTAAGTTTTAAACCACTTATTTTTATTATTATAAAAGGTTTTATTAATTTATAATTAAGTATTATCTTTACTAATATCTTTAAGATATAATAAATAATACATTTATAATTAAAAAATACTATAAAATATTACTCTTTTTTATATTTAATTAAAAAAAAGTTATATTAATCGTTATATCCTTCTTTAACAAGCTTATTTTAAAAAGGTGATAATTTATAACCAACGTTCATTTCCATTAAATAAACGTCGCTATCTTATTTTAAATCGCTATTTAATACATTAAAAATTTCTACCAATATTTAATTATCGTTAAATTCATTAATTTTTATTAAATCTTTATCGTTATCATCGTCTTCATTATTTATAAAGTAAACCTTCTTATCTCCCTTATTTTTCCATTTATTAAATATTAATTAAATCTTCTTCTTAAATTTAAATTAATCATTATTTTATTTAAACAACGTTTTTTTTAAAGTAACCTTTTATCTATTAATTAATTATTTTTTAAGAAATTTCAGCTTTTAATAATAATTTTTCGCTTAATATTTTTTCTTTTTATAATTAAAACATTTATTATTTATAACTTTAATTATATAATTACCTTTAATTATTAAATTTATTTAGTAATTATCCTTTTTTAAATTAAATATACTCGGTTTTTATATGCCCCGAATTTATGAGGGGGTTTTGTAGCAGGGGGGTCAGTGAAAGAAATTATTTAATTGATAAGGAAACTGATAAGGTAATTGATAAGGAAACTGATAAGGAAAACGGAAAAACGGTTAATCCGGAAAAAAAGTCCCCTCGGAAAAGATTATTACGTATTAACGTTTCGACGTATAACTTTACGGAATTAAATCGGATAAATGTCGGATAAGCTTTATAAAAATGCTTATATAATACTTGAATTAATAAAATTTATTAGAAAAAAAACGGACTTAAAATGGTAAAGTTATATATATAAATAATACCTTTTAATATTTAAAAGTAAATAACTTTACGAGGCTAAGCCCGATTAGGAAATACAAAGTACCATTAAATAGCTTATGTAATTACCTATATAACGATATAGAATGCACCACGCCACGCCTTTTGTGGCTGGAGTTATTTAAGTTTAAACTTTAACGATGTAAGAAAGGCCGTTAGAAAAATGTCTAAGACTTTCCCAACCTACCCTGTAGTACTGAAAAATAAAGCTTTTATATTTACGACCGTTTTTACTTATAACCTTACGGAATTAAATCGGAAAAATTCCGGACAAGTTTTATAAAAGGGTTTATTTAATTAACTATTTAATAAAGTTGACTAAATAAAAAACAAACTTAAAATGGTTAAGTTATATAAATAAACATTATTTATTAACGTTTAAAAGCAGATATCTCGGCGAAACTAGGCCGTAAAAGGAAATTAAAAACGCCATTAAATAATTTACGAAATTGCTAATATAACGATATAAGATGCACCAAGCCACGATTACTATGACTGAAGTTATTAAGGTTTAAACCTTTACGATATAAGAAAAGTCGTTAAAAAATGCATGACTTTCCTAACCTACCTTATAGTGTTTTTTTCTAATAACGTTTCTACTTATAGCTTAACGGAATAAAATCGGAAAAACCTCGGATAAGCTTTATAAATACCTTTATATAATAAGCTTATTAACGAAATTAACTAGAAAAAAACGGACTTAAAATGGTTGAAATAAATTAAAAAGAATTATCTTTTAATACTTAAAAGCAAATAACTTTATAAGGCTAAACCCGATTAAGTAATAAGATATGTTATTAAATAAACTACGTAATAACTTCTATAAAGATATATAATATATTACGCTATAATAACTATAGCTGAAGTTATTAAGCTTTAAATTTTAAAGGTGTAAAAAAAGCCGTTAGAAAAATGTATAAAACTTTCCCAACTTACCCTGTAGTATTAAAGCCACTAAAGCCACAGCAGCTACAAGGGCTTTAAAGCCACTAAAGCCACTAAAGCCACAGATTGCTCGAAATTTCCACGCTAATCTTCGGATTTTATCTTTTTCCATTAAAAACTTAATAACTTTACGAATAATTGCCCGATCAGGAGATGGCTTAAACCATTGTAAAGATAACTTAATTCCAGTTCCAATGGATCTAAGTGCACGATGATACGACCATTCGTCGTAAAGATATTAAATGTTGAAATAAAAAGGTGATTTTTACTGCAGGCTTCTACAGGGTAGGAAGCGTGAAACTTAGCCTTTTTTTCAACTTTTAATATTTCAACGTTTTAATATTTTAAATGATAATAACTTTACGTAAATACGTCGTATAAAGTTATAAAATATATCAATATAATTCTATTTAAATGGCGCTTTTAATGAGGTTAATTAAATATTAGTATTAGGTTTATTGATTTAATTCTTTAATTAAAAAGAAAAGATTCTTTAAGAAAAAATAAAAATAAAAATTAAAAGAATTTAAAATTAAATGAAATAAATAGAAATAAATATTTAAATATAATAAGAAAATTAAGATAATTACTCCGGACAAGATTCTATTTTTTTACTTCTTTTATTATTATTATTATTCTTTTTTATTTTTTTAAATATATAATCTTTAATAAAAAAACAAGCCTTTTACGAGGAAAAATTTTAAAAAGGTTTTATAATAAAAGGGTTAAATTAAAAAACGAAACTAATTATTTAACTAATAAAGAAATTAAATAATAAGAAAAAAAGGAAAATCCGTTAATCCGTAAAAAAAGTTCCCTTAAAAAGATTATTATATATTAACGTTTTTATGTATAACTTTACGGAATTAAATCAGATGAATCTAGAATAAATTTTATAAAAATAACTAAGTTTTAATTTAATTAATAAACCTTTTTAAAAAAGACCGGACTTAAAATAATCAAGTTATATATATAAGCATTATTTTTTAATATTTAAAAATAAATAACTTTATAAAGTTAAGCTTAATTAAAGATTAATATATATTATTAAATAGCTTATATAATTACCGATATAATAGTATATAATATATTATGCTACGATACTTATAACTAAAGTTATTAAGGTTTAAACTTTAACGACATCGGAAAAGTCTTTAAAAATATATAAAACTTTTTTATCTTATAATCTTTTTTATTTAATAACGTTTCTACTTATAACTTTACGAAATTAAATCGGGAAAATCTTAGGTAAATTTTATATAAAGGCTTATATAATCAGCTATTTAATAAAATTAATTAAGGTTTAAATAAACTTAAAATAATTAAGGTATATAAATAACTATTATTTTATAAGTTTTAAAGTAAATATCTTTATAAAGCTAAGCTTAAATAAGTAATAAGAAATATTATTAAATAACCTACGTAATAACGGATATAACGGTATAACGTATATTACGCCATAACTATTATAACTAAAGTTATTAAAGTTTAAATTTTAAAGATATAAAAAAAGCCGTTAAAAAAATACGTGTTAATCTTTAAATTTTTTCTTTTTTATTTAAAAAGTAATAACGTTACGAATAATTACCCGATTAATAAATAATAACGCCGTTATAAAGCTTACTTAATTCCGGCTTTAATAATTTTAAGTGGCCGGTAATATGGCTATTTCTCGTAAAGATATTAAATTATAAAAGAAGAAGGTAATTTTTACTACACGTTTCTACAAGGTAAAAGGTGTAAAACTTAAGATTTTTTATAACTTATAATATTTTAATTCTTAATAGTTCAAATAATCATAACTGCTTATATATGCGTTATATAAAAGTGTAATATATATTAATATATTATTATTTAAATGACGGTTTTAATATAATTAATTAAATATTTTTATCAATTTTATTTATTTAGTTATTTAATTTAAAAGTAAAGATTTTTTAAGAAAAAATGAAAAATATCGTAAATTTATAAATATATGTTATAATAAGAAAGTTTAAAAAATTACTTAGTAAGGAAATTATTTAAATAATAAGAGAAAAACGGTTAATTTATAAAAAACCCAGCATAAAAATATTATATATTAATATTTTCACTTTTAACCGTATCAAGTTATATTTTATATATTATAAATATTAATATACTTTATAAACAAATTAAGGTTTAAAATAATTAAAGTATTATAATTATTAAAGCTATAAAAAGTAAAACCTTTAACGTTTAAAGATTAATGTTAAATTAAATAAAAATATTATAAATAAACGGATTAAAGATTTAAAGTTATATTTAAATAAGATTATAAATTTTTTTTTATTTTTAACTTATTTATCTTTATTATTTTCCTTTATTTCTTATTTTTTATTTAAGTTTTTTTCTTTTTACTGTTTATTAAAATAAAACTAAAATTAATTAATGTTAAAATAATATTAAATATAAGAAATAAAATTTAAAAAAAGTAAGAAAAATATAAAGAAAGAAAGCAATGTTGAAAATATTAAAAATAATATAAACGCTTTAAATAAAATAAAGCTTACTAATATTTTATATTTATAAAATTATTTAATTAATAAGTAAATTAAATAATAAAAAATCAAAAAAACGTGAATTCGAAAAAGATTTGTTAGTAAAAAATATTATTTATCAACGTTTTTTTTTATTAATTTACAAACTTAAATCGGAAAATTCTTAAAATGAGGTCCCCGCGCGGCGTGGACACAATAACCCCGAATTTAAAAAAAATGTAAGAATATTTTCATTTTATTAATAAAAATCATAAACCTTTTAAAATAAATCGGAAAAATACATGGTTAAATATATTAATAAAATAATATTAATCAAAATAAATGTTATTTTTATTAACTTATAACCTTTTTATTTAATTAATTATAAATTTTTAAACGTATTAATCTTTTTAATTTTTTTAAACTTCTTTTTAAACTTCTTTTTATTTTAATTTTCTTAATTTTTTAAGTTACGTATAACTTAAGTATATATTTTTATATATTAATTACGATTATAATCTTTACGTAATTATATTTTACTAATAAATAAAACGTTAAAATATTTAATAAATAGTTTATTTTAAAGAAAACTTTTCTTTTATATTAAATAACTTAATATATTAGTTAAATAAAAATATGTATTTAACTTTATTAAATCTACTATTATTTTATTTTCATAATGATATATTTGTTAATTTTATACGACGTATATACGTAAGGTTATTATTATTTAAACTATTTAAACGTTTAAAAAAATGCCAGGTTTTATACTGCTTACCTTATAATAACTTAAAAACTTGTAATAAAAATAACCTTTAATTTTTATAATTTAATATCTCCACGACGAGAGGTTGTCTCACCGTATATATAAAAGCATTAAAACCGTAATTAGGTTATCTTGATAATAATGTATATTGTTTTTTAATCGGATAATTATTCGGTAAGTTATTAATTTTTTAAAAAAAGAAAAATCCGAAGATTAGCGTGGAAATTTTAAGAATTTTATAGCTTTAATAGCTTTAATATTATAAGGTAAGTTGAAAAAGTTTTAAGCATTTTTCCAACGGCTTTTTTTTATAGTTTTAAAGTTAAAACCTTAATAACTTTAGCTATAATTATTATAAAGCAGTATATATTATATTATTATATTTATAATTATATAAGTTATTTAATAATAATTTTTATTTCTTATTTTGTTTTAGTCTTGTAAAGTTAAGCACTTTTAAAGATTAAAAAATAATGTTTATTTATTTAACTTAACCATTTTAAGTCTATTTCTTTTTTAATTAATTTTATTAATTAACTTTTTAATAAGCTTTTTTATAAGGTTTATTTAAGATTTTTCGGATTTAATCTCGTAAGGTTATAAGTTAAAACGTTATTAAATATAAAATCTTTTAATTTTTTAATACTGCAGCGTAAGTTAAAGGAGTTTTACGTATTTTTAACGGCTTTTCTTATATCGTTAAGGTTTAAACTTAAATAACTTTAACTATTATTATTATAGTATAATATATCTTATATTTCCATATTAATAATTACGTAAGTTATTTAATAATATATATTATTATATTTAGCCTTAGCTTCGTAAAGATATTCGCTTTTAAGTATAAAAAATTAATATTTCTTTAAATATCTTAACCATTTTAAGTCCGTTCTTTTTTCAATTAATTCCGTTAAAAGGCCCATTTCATAAGCTATTTTATAAAGCTTATTTAAGATTTTTCCGATTTTATTCCGTCAAGTTATAACTAAAAACGTTATCAAATAAAAAAGACTATACGATAAGTTAAAAAAGTCTTATACATTTCTTCAACGGCTTTTCTTATATTATTAAATTTTAAACCTTAATAACTTTAGCCATAGTAATTATAACGTAGTATATCTTATATCGTTATATCCGTAATTACGTAAGCTATTTAATGGTATTTTCCATTTCTTATTCCGTCCTAGCGTTGTAAAGCTATTTGCTTTTAAAAATTAAAAAATAATATTTATTTATATAACTTAACCATTTTAAGTCCGTTTCTTTTTAAATTAATTTTACTAATTAACTAACTATATAAGAACTTTTATAAAGTTTATTTAAAATTTATCAGATTTAATCCCGTGAAGTTATACGTAAAGACGTTAATACGTAATAATCTTTTTCGAAGGGACTTTTTTTACGGATTAACGAGTTTCCGGTTTTTTTCTTATTAATTTCTTTATTATTTAATTTCCTTATTAATTAGTTTCTTTAACCTCTTTATTATAAATAAATTCGAGGCATTTTTTTTACTTTTTTTTTTAAAAGTCTTTTCTTTTTAATTAAATTACTTAACGGATAAATTTAACAGAAATATTTATTTAAGTATATTAAAGCCGCCATTTAAATAATATTATTTTAATATATATTATACCTTTATACGATATATATACGTAAAGTTATTATTATTTAAAATATTAAAAGTTGAAATATTTAACGTTAAAAAATCTTAAGTTTTACACTTCCTACCCTGTAGTAACCTGGAAACTTATAGTAAAAGTTACCCTTTATTTTCAAAATTCGATATCTTCATGAGGAAAGCTCGTATCACCGTGCATTTAAGACCGTTAAGACCGGATTAAAGTTAGCTTTATAATGGTTTAAACCATTTTCCTAATCGGGCAATTATTCGTTAAGTTATTAATTTTTAAATGAAAAAAGATAAAATCCGAAAATTAGCGTGGAAATTTCGAGGAATTTATGGCTTTAGTGGCTTTAAGGCCCTTATAGCTGTTATAGCTTTAATGGCTTTAATATTACAAGGTAAGTTAAGAAAGTTTTAAGCATTTTTTAACGGCTTTTCTTATACTTTTAAAGTTAAAACCTTAATAACCTTAGCTATAATTATCGTAGAGCTACGTATATTATATTATTATATCCGTAACTATATAAGCTATTTAATAATAATTTTTATTCCTTATTCCGTTTTAACCTCGTAAAGTTAATCACTTTTAAAGATTAAAAAATAATGTTTATATATATAACTTAATTATTTTAAGTTTATTCTTTTTATAGCTAATTTCATTAATTAAATTATCTTATGAGCTTTTTTATAAAGTTTATTTAAGGATTTTCGGATTTAATCCCGTAAAGTTATAAGTTAAAACGTTATTAAATATAAAAGCTTTTAACTTTTCAATATTATAAAATAAGTTAAAAAGTTTTACGCATTTCTTTAACGGTTTTTCTTATATTATTAAAGTTTAAACTTAAATAACTTTAATCATAATTATTATAACGTAGTATATCTTATATTAATATATTCGTTATTACGTAAGCTATTTGCTGATATATATTATTAGGTATTTAGCCTTAGCCTCGTAAAAATATTCGCTTTTAAATATTAAAAAACAATATTTTCTAGTATATCTTAACCATTTTAAGTCCGTTTTTTTTCTTGTTAATTCCGTTAATAAGCTAATTATAAAGGCTCTTTTATAAAGTTAATTCGGGATTTTTCCAATTTTGCCCTGTTAAGTTATAAGCAGAAACGTTATCAAATAAAAAAGATTACAGGGTAGGTCGGGAAAGTCTTATGCATTTCTCCAACGGCTTTTTTACCCCTTTAAAGTTTAAACCTTAATAACTTCAGCTACAGCAACTGTGGCGTGGTGCATCCTATATCGTTATATAGGTAATTATATAAGCTACTTACTGGTATATTTTATTACTTAATCAGGCTTAGTGTCGTAAAGTTATTTGCTTTTAAATATTAAACAACATTATTTATCTACATAACGTAACCATTTTAAGTCCGTTTTTTCTCTAGTTAATTTTATTAATTAACCTATTACGTAAGCACTTTTATAAGGTTTATCCGAAATTTACCCGATTTAATTCCGTGAAGTTATACGTAAAGACGTTAATACGTAATAATTTTTCTCGAAGGGACCTTTTTTTACGGATTAACGGTTTTTCCGTTTTTTTCTTATCATTTAATTTCCTTATTAATTAAATAATTAGTTTCATTTCTTAATTTAACCACTCTGCTATAAAACCCTTTTATAAATTTAGGACATTTATTTAAGTATATTAAAACCGTTATTTAAATAATATTATTTTATTATATATTATCCCTTTATATAATATATATACGTAAAGTTATTATTATTTAAAATATTCAACGTTGAAAAAATCTTAAGTTTCACACTTCCTACCCTGTAGAAGCCTACAGTAAAAATCACCTTTTTCTTTCAACATTTAATATCTTTACGACGAATAGTCGTATCATCGTGCACCTAAAACCATTAGAACCGGACTTAAGTTAGCTTTATAATGGCGTTAACTATTTCCTAATCGGGCAGTTTTCTGTAAAGTTATTGATTTTTAAATGGAAAAAGATAAAATCCGAAAATTAGCGTGGAAATTTAAAGTAATCTGTGGCTTTAGTGGCTTTAAGGCCCCTGTGGCTGCTGTGGCTTCAGTGGCTGTAGTGGCTTTAGTGGCTCGAGGACTACAGGGTAAGTTGGGAAAGTTTTATGCATTTTTCTAACGGCTTTTCTTACACCTTTATAGTTTAAACCTTAATAACTTCAGCTATAGTAATTGTGGCGTGGTGCATCTTATATCGTTATATTAATAATTCTATAAGCTATTTAATGATATTTTTTAATTTTTTTTACGGCTTAGTTTCGTCGAGATATCTGCTTTTAAACATTAATAGATATTATTTATTTATATAACTTAACTGTTTTAAGTTTATTTTTTCTTTAGTTAATTTTATTAAATACTTAATTATATAAACCTTTTTATGAAACTTGTCCGGAATTTTTCCGATTTAATTCCGTAAGGTTACAAGTAAAAAAGATCGTAAATATAAAAGCTTTTATTTTTCAGTACTACAGGGTAGGTTGGGAAAGTCTTAGACATTTTTCCAACGGCCATTCTTACATCGTTAAAGTTTAAACTTAAATAACTCCAGCCACGGTAGTCGTGGCGTAATGCATTATATACCGTTATATAGGTAATTACGTAAGCTATTTAATGGTATATTTTATGTCCTAACCAGGCATAACCTCGTAAAGTTATTAGCTTTTAAGTATTAAAAAACAATATTTATATATATAACTTGACCTTCTCTAGTTAATTTCATTAATTAGCATATTACGTAAGGCCTTTTGAAAACCTTATCCGAAATTTATCCGATTTAATTCCGTAAAGTTATACGTCGAAACGTTAATACGTAATAATCTTTTCCGAGGGGACTTTTTTTCCGGATTAACCGTTTTTCCGTTTTCCTTATCAGTTTCCTTATCAATTACCTTATCAGTTTCCTTATCAATTAAATAATTTCTTTCACTGACCCCCCTGCTACAAAACCCCCTCATAAATTCGGGGCATAAGCTTTATAAAACTATTTATATAGTTAGTTATTTAATAAAATTACTTGAAGAAAAAACAGACTTAAAATGGTTAAATTATATAAATAAACATTATTATTTTATGTTTAAAACTAAATAATTTATAAGGTTAAGCCGTAAAAGATAATATAATATATTATTAAATAACTTACGTAATTTCGGCAATAATAATTTAAAATATATTACGTTATAATAATTATAATTAAAGCTATTAAAGTTTAACTTATAAAACTATAAAAAAGCCCTTAAAAATATATATAAAGCTTTCTTAACTTATTTTATAATATTTAAGCTATTTAAGTTATAATAATTATTAAAACTATAAAAGCTACGTTAATATTAAAATTTCCATATTAATTTTTAAATTTTAATCCTTTTAAAAAAGAAAATTAATAACTTATCGAATAATTACTTAATTAAGAAGAAATTTATACCATTATAAGGTTAAGTTAATTTTAATATTAATAATTTTAAATATACGGTGGTA
The DNA here is from genome assembly GCA_022497025.1 of Hypoxylon sp. FL0890. Classification (NCBI taxonomy): domain Eukaryota; kingdom Fungi; phylum Ascomycota; class Sordariomycetes; order Xylariales; family Hypoxylaceae; genus Hypoxylon; species Hypoxylon sp. FL0890. The sequence goes on along the minus strand of MU386597.1, from coordinate 104,570 downwards.
CAGCTTTTTCTCGTGGAAATATTAAATTATGAAAATAAAAGGTTACTTTTATTAAAAGGTTTTAAGTTATTATAAGATATATAATATAAAACCTAGCATTTTTTAACGTTTAAATATTTTAAATAATAATAGCATTAAGTATATACGCCGTATAAAATTAAGAAATATATTATTATAATATTAAGATTATACCGGATTTAATAAAGTTACATAAATATTTTTACTTAATTTATATATTAAGTTATTTAACATAAAGTAAAGGTTTTTTATAAAATAAATTAATTATTAAGTATTTTAACGTTTTATTTATAAAAAGAAATATGATTACGTAATAATAAAAATCGTAGTTAATATATAAAAATATATATTCAAGTTATACGTATTTTAAAAAATTTAAAAAAAATAAAAAAAGTTAAAATCCTTTAAAAGATTATTATATTTAAAGGTTTATAATTAATTGAATAAAAAAGCTATAAGCTAATAAAAACAGTGATTATTCTTTAATAATAATAATCTATTTCTAGATTTAATTACGTATTTCTTCGATTTATTTTAAAGGAATTATGATTTTTTTAATATAAAATGAAAATATTTTTATGTTATTTTTAAATTCGGGGTTATTGTGTCCACGCCACGCGGGGACCTCATGTATTAAATATCATTTTTATAACATTTTATTATTTTAATTATATTACTTTAAAGTTTTAAAATATAACTTTATTAATTTATAAGTTATAAAAAAGTATCGTTATACCTTATAGTTAAATTATAATTTAAGATATATTATATATTTTAAGTTTAATCGCCATTTAAATAATTAACGCTACTTTTTATATTATTTCTTTTATAACTTATTTTATATTAAGATTTTATATATAATTATATAATAATAACCATACATTTAATATATATATTTAAAATTAGTTTATTAATATTTTTCTTTTTAAATAATAATCTTATTATTAAATTAAAAGTTTATAAAATCTTTTACACATTTTTCTTATAAAATTAAACATACTTTCGTTTTAATATAATAACAATATAGTAAAAGTCGTTAAAGGATCGTATATAACATGATATTCATTAAATATTTATAAAATTATCTTTATAAATATTATTTAATTTATTTAAAATTTTCTGATATAAATCGTTACTTATTGGAAATTTCTTATTAATTTTATTAATACTCATGTTATTTAAAAGTTATATAAAACCAAGGTTATCTTTAATTTATTTTATATATTATTAAGCTTTTTAAATACTTTATCATTAACTTATATAAACTTTAAGTTTAATAAAAAAATAACTTAATTCCTTCGTTTATAATATAAAAGGTTATTTCCTTCGATAAAAAGTATAACTTTTAGCTATATTTATTTAATACATATTTTTTACGTAAATATTACGTTAAAGTTTACTTTAACTTTATATAAGTTAATCTTACCATTTAAAAGTTGTTTTCTTTTAATTTAATTTTACGGTATCTTTATTTAAATTAACTAATTAATAAGTTAATTAATATTAATAATTATTTAAAGGTTTAATAATAATAGCTTTATTAATGGTAAATATTCGATTAATTATTATATTATTATTTATAAGGTTATAAATTTTATATCTACGATATTTATTAGTTTACTAATCGCGTTTTTAAACTTCTTTCTTATATTTACCATGTTTTTAAACATGATATTAAATTAATCTCTTATATTATTAATTATAACGTTTATTTTTTCGTATATTACTTTAATAATAGTACTTTATAATCTTTTAAAATTAATTTTAAATATTATTATTTACTTAACCGCTTAGCTTATATTAAATAAAGATATTATTAATTAATATCTTAAAGGTATTAGTTTATTTTAATTAACATTTTATTAATATAAATAATTATTTATAATTATTAATTAAGTAATATTATAAAGTAATTTAAAACGTTTATAATAATTATTATTATAAAAGTTTAATAAGTTTATTTATAATTACTACTTAATGTTTACGTTAATTAAAAAGGAAGGATTTTTTTTAATATGGTTACTTAGATTATATATAAATAGATTTTATCGTAAGTTTCTTATGGTCCATCGTATGGTTTCCTTAGGTAACGCCAGGGTTATCACGTGACTATTCTCAGACCCACATCTTGACTCTTGAAGTTGCGAACAATGTTGGAGATACAGTTCTGGATTGTATGTATGACAAAGAAGCAAATAAGTCTATAATAGTTAATCTATTCATATAAGGAAGGGAGTAAAGCTATCGATGAATTTGGGACTTGGTCTTGAACTTCCCTTTAGGATCTAACCCCAATAGGCCCCACTAGATGTGCCAGCAGCAATGTTGAGAACGTGAATTCAAGCCAACTAGAGCGTGTGCGAAGTTCTGTACGATGATGAGAAACCGACCGGCGATGGTCCAGAACCCAACCCCCAAATCTTGTGCAAGCCAACAAGATCCAAAATAAGGGATATATATCATTGCACAACTTCGGAGGCACCCAGGTCGATTCAATGTTCTGTCTCAGTTGATTTACCACAGTCACTAAATGTACCTATACTCGATATAGGTATAGAAGATATAAGCTTCGGGTAATTATAGAAGGTACATGTAAGTATCTACTAGATTTATGTACTATTAACGAGGTATGTGAGCGCACCAGCTGCCTGCCTCAGTCTTTGGAGGTGAGCTCCTCTATGTCTATTCCCGGATCTGTGATCGTAAATAATGCTGAAATGTTTTTGGTTAAGCCTAGTGGTAGCCTTCCTAAACATGTCTCACTCTAAATGAAATGTACAGTGAAAATATTAAATAAAATCGTAATATCATTGCTCTCCCCCTTTTCGTACATCAACGTTTGTTAAAATTCAAGAATCGGCTCTGTGCGTTGAGATTAGCGCTGGTGTTGAATAGGTACGTAAAAGGATCAAGAGCCTTCGTGTAACTTACCGCAGTGAACAAGATGATTAAGTTGCTGCCAACAAAGGCCAGGAAGATCCCGAGGTCTCTCCACCGATAATCGAAGCTGAAACCCAAAGGCTCGTAGAATTGATTGCCCACTTTGTAGGCGCAGTAGTGGCATACATTAGTTGCGTTATCCACAATGTATCCAGCACCTTTCTCAAAGAACGGAGCCATGTACTCGCCGCAAGTCTGACCCTCGGGCGCAGTAAAAGTGTTTAGCTCCCAAGGTTTACAGTTTACTGGGAGGCCGTTCAGAGCAGTCGTCACCGTGCCGCCAATGAGGCGCGTGAAGGGATCTAGCTGGTACAGCCATGCGCGCCAGAAACCGGGCATCTGAGGGGCAGGGATCGTGACACCGCAGAATAAAGCGAAGGTGATAACGATGAAGGGGTCAAATTGGCTAGCGACGAAAGAAGATGGTGAGATGGAGGCGAGCACTTGACCTAGCGAAACTGCGAAAAATTCCGTGATCAAAATCATGAAGTATTGATAGCCGGCACGCGAGGATTCGTACTGGAAGCCTGGGATGTAATAGAGGGGCAGAAAGAAGACCACGGAACACAGTATCGAGTACGGCAATTCAGCAATGACCATAGACAAGGTGAACGTAAATGTGCTGTACATTTTGCTCAACTGTTCGCGGAAGAAGATACCTCGCTTGATGATGAACATGAGCTCAACTTGCGGCATGAGCAACGCAGGCAAGACAGTAGTCTGGAACATGACGAAGACCTTGTATTGTAATGAAGCCCGCGAATCATCGAGTTGTAGGTATGTCAGACCAGTCAGGAGGGCAATGACAACATGATTGAAGACACGTGTGAAGAGATAGTTGGGCGATCGCCAAAATGAGATATTGGTGCGATTCATGACGACTTTCAGTTGATGCAAAAGGGGCGAGGCGTACTCGCGTTGCAGAGAGACATCAACTTGGTCAGCAGCCTCCTTACGGGATTCTTTGAACTGGGAGATCGTATCCTTGACGTTAGCAAGTTCTGGACTGTCGCTCCAGATATCTGCCCAGTCTCGGTTCCCGACGCGAGGAGCACTTCCGGCACCAATTGCCTCCAGCATAAATTCGGCGATGTTGTCTGAGGGGCCAGCAACCGCACCGTGTCGCGCGAGATAATCTCGGAGAATATGCGCATCCTTACCGATATCCCCGAAATACACGCAGCGGCCTCCTCTTTGTAGTAGAAGCAATCGGTCAAAGTTCTCAAATAGAGCGGCGTTCGGTTGGTGAATCGTGCAGAGAATAGCTTGTCCAGCAGCAGCGAGCTTCTTTAAGAATCGAACGATGTTGAAAGCGCTCTGGCTATCAAGACCCGAGGTCGGCTCATCCAAGAATAGTAAGAGTTGTGGCTTGGCTGCCAATTCGACGCCGATCGTCACGCGTTTACGCTGCTCGACCGTGAGACCCGCTTCGGGAGTACCAATTATACAGTCAGCAATGTGTTCCATTTCTAACAGAGCTATAATCTCCTCGACATAGGCGTATTTTTCTTCGCGGGGTGTCTCGAATGGTTGCCGTAGATCGGCCGAGAATCGTAGGGCTTCACGGACAGTCTGTGTTGGATCGTGCATGTCAAGTTGCTCCGCATAAGAAGTCGATCTCTGAAACTCCTTGCCGGGTTTAATACCATCAACCAAAATATCACCAGTGATAACACCAATGTTCTTTCTCGAAGCCAAAACATCTAGCAGGGTTGTCTTTCCAGCCCCGGACGCGCCCATGAGGGCAGTGAGCTCGCCAGGCTTGCAGTAACCGTACACACTATCAAGCAGACGCCGAGTGCCACCGGGAACTGGCACGTCGTAGTTGAGATCCTCCCATGTTAAAATGCTGGTAGACTCAATTTTCAAAGCGGTCTCCGTCTCCTCCTGTCTTGACTTTTGGCGTTGCAGCCGCTTGTTGGCGAGAGCTTCGTTCAGTGCCTTTCGCTCAGCATTGGGTTTCGCAAAAACTTTCGCCTGGTTGCCGCCCATGCCATACTTTACGAATTCTCCTAGTACCACGTTCATAACGAGGAAGAATACGATGATAGCCATGATGATCCCGAAGTTCCGCCATAAGTCCTGAGGGGCATAAGAGAATCCTTGCGTAATGTAAGCAGCACCACTAACAGTAATACTTCCAGGAGTTGAACCAGGTAAAGTGCAGACTTGGTGGTTGATGTCGCCGTACAAAGGACCAGAGGGAACGAGCGACTCGTTCGAGCATGTCAACTCGCTTTTGCCAAACTCGTTCGCCATCATACTAGAAAAGGCAAGACCCAATGCGTTAATCCAAAAGATCCACCGTAGCCAGACCTGTTGAGACTGATATTGGATGAGATATCCGGAGGTAAGGACAAACAGGGTAACAGTGACGACAGCGAACTTGATAGCATAGTCGAAATCTGGGCTCAAGCAGCCAATAATACGGAAGTAAAGCGTCATCGCGATATTCCCAACAATGATTAGCAAATAGAACGTGAAGAAAGCTCCAGCGGTTCTCGTGAGATTCGTCATGAAGTAGACGATGATGGAGAATACTAGAACTCGAACGGCCGAGAACGCCGTATCGACGAAAATCTGGGCTATCCATAATGCTGACGGTCGATGGAAAGTATATGCCTTATGCTTGTTCACGATCGGTCGGCCTGTCATTGTTGATCCCAATTCGGAGAAGGCTTCGAAAGCATTGAACAGGAGAGAAATGAATAGAAGACCACCCTTGCTGAACGCACTAGCGGACGTTTCTTGCAAGTTTAGATACAGAGTTCCGAGCACGATAGCGATGACAATGGTCCGAACCCATGACAGCGAGAGACTGAGTTTATCCTGGAGCTTGAGGGCAAATTGACGTTTCATCAGAGCCCAGACTTGAAGATGGAATCCGACGCTGTAAACAGAGTGTTTAGCACCGCCTCGCTTGCTCTCACGAACAGCGGCACGGAAGTCATTATAGACTTCTTGCTCGTGCTCAAGTTTAGTCTTGTATTCTGCCATCTCAGTACTCAATTGTTGGGCGAACCGAGACTTCTCAAATGCCTCAGCCAACGTGTCGGGACTATGTGGAGCGTTTTTCGGCGAGTAGCCCTCCGAGTATTCGCGCTCGAATTCGTCGGTGCAACCGGTGACATAGTCAGGGGTCGTTTGGCGCGGACGCGGAAGGAATCCTAGACCTTCGAAATAGGCTCTCGCCTCACTCGCGGGCCCGAAATACACCTGTTTTCCAGCATCAATGACCAGGACCTTGTCAAACTGCCTGTAGATATTCTCAGATGCCTGGTACAGCGATACGAAAGTAGATATCTTGTAAAGGTTGGTTTGGATTCGAAGCGACTTAACGAAATCGAGGGCCGTACTGGCATCGAGGCCTCGAGTGCTGTTGTCCCATGAAAGGATACACGCGTTCGTAATCATCATCTCGGCAATAGAGACACGCTTCCTCTCACCACCCGAGACACCACGAACAAGCGCATCACCAACCACGGTCTTCCTTGTGTGTTCGATGTTGAACATCTTAAGCAGCATGGTAATAACGTCCTCCTTGAATTTGCTCTTCGTAGTTCCTGCCGGTAGTTTATTAGATACCTTGGTGTCCAGGGCGAAGCGAAGGGTCTGCTCGACAGTCAGAGTAGCATGGTGAACGTCGTCCTCTTGGTTGTAGACCGCCTCGCCACGGTATTGCTTGAATTCCTTCGCCGTAAAAGGTCCGTATAGGACTTCGCCAGTAACACTTGTGTAACCCCATCGTTGGTTCGCAATTGACTTTAGAAATGTTGTGCATCCGGATCCAGGCTTTCCAAGAACAAGAACCATCTCACCAGGATTAACGACGCCCTTGAAATTGTCTAGCAGCGTAACTTCAGTGCCTTTGCGTCCCTTGCCGAGCAGATTCATCAATGGTGTCCAGTAGTCGACGAAGTCCTTGAAGGCATCGGGAAATGTTTTCACGAAGTTGGTGGTGCCTCCCATACCCTTGACCGTCAGTCCGTCCCAGTAGACGCCGATATGCTTCGGCTTGATGCCCGCCTGTCTCTCAGCATCTAGACCACCTCGCAAAGTCGTCTCCAGATCGAAAACTTCGAGCGAGTCTTCTGATTCGGGTGACCCAATGCTTGTGTTGACACCTTTCTCAACATCGGTTTCCTTCCGGCTTCGGGTACGACTTGCCCTAGATAGTCCAGATAATTCCCTCTGAAGCTCGGCGAAATCCGCTTCGGCCTGCTCAACGGAGACGCCCGTGTTAATGCGCGAGAAGCCATTTGGGTTATTCCGTCTCGCATTTTCACGTTGTTCCTCTAGATCTGCACCGGCGGTTGAATTCGTAGACGGCGCGCGCGTGCTCTTGGATGAGGGCGCAGACTCATGCTCGCGCTGTCGCGACGGCTCCTCACCTGCTGTGAGCTCTTTCTCCATATCTTTTTCTGGCATGACGCTGGCACAACAGGTTGCACTGGCCACCAAGTCGGCCTTGGGGGTATTTGTTATACTCAGATCTCCTATTAAACGTGTAATTGGCCGAGAGCTATAGAATTCGGACTAGTTGCTGTTGTGGAAATCTAGATGTCTGAGAATAAAGACGAATAATACCTAGATAACCCAAAGGCTGACCGAATACGGTTCAGATGGACCAATATAACTTGAGTGAAACACTTCGACCACACAGGGAAGAGACGCAAACCCCAAATTGAAGAGAATGTACTATATTATTTTAAGGCTTCCCAGTGAAGGCGCAAGTGCCAAAAGAGAAAAAAAAAACATCAGTCAAAAACAAAGAAGAAACGGTGAAGAGAAAACGCGTATAAGAGAACGAGGTTATGCATACTCTAATAGGGAAGTGCGTGACAGGCCGGGTTCTCTTCAGACCCTGAGCCGAACTTTTGGTGCTTGGCAGGATTATCAATCAGTCCAGCAATCAACGATAAAATCCATGGATAGCCTCCATAGAAAATCCCATCCCATCTAACTGACATCTTGTAGGTGGAGAAGGACTAGAAGCTAACAAGGTACAACTTGCGTTACCGTAGCATCGGGCGAGAATTCCAAACCCGCTCCAAACCCCGCTATACTCCGGATAAGTGCATAAGTTCCTCCTACGCTTGACCGCGGGGGTCACTGACTGGGCGCATGGTTCCCACTTTCGGTGCGGTTTACGCCTGGGGTCTTCAAACTAGACGGGCCCACGATGCCGGGTTTAGTATACCTGTAGGTATTTATCATAGCGGTGTTAGTCAGGTAGGTATAGTCTTACATAGGACAATGACGTTCTGTATATTGCAGATAAGCAGACTAACAACTCCATATTCTTGGTACGGAATATGCGGAATGCTTCAGACTGCTATAGATCATACGCTCCTCTAATGCAAGGGCGACTAGAGATGAGCTCGAACAGTAGTGATGCTGAGAGATGTATGCAGTAGTCCATAGATAGTTCCGGATCTATGTATGACACAGACGAGACGTGACAGATTGAAGCACAGACTGGTTTGGGTGTATTGGAGCGGGAGGCGTCTCAATCAATTAATCCGGAGATTCTCCTATTCGCTTACCTCGACAGCTCGTATCCGCATTCCCGACTTGTGCATCCTGAGAGCCTCGCGGAAAGCGGGACATCCTGGATGGGAGCGGACATGTCTGACACGGTTCTGCACGGTCTGCCAAGGGTAGCACGTATAGAAGCTGTGGTCCCGTGCGTCTCATCCATACCTCCCAAGCCATCCCATCATTTCGACTCATCCAGCCTGACAGGTGTGACAAATGAAGAGCCTACTAAGCGGGGTCATATTTGCTGCAGATATAGCCTACACGTACATAAATAGTGCGTATTATGCATCTTAGTGCCCGCCTCAATGCCGGGTTAGCGGGTTGAATCTTGCTCAGACTTCCACCCAGCTGCCCAGGAAGCTTTGTCTTGCAAGATTCTTTCCTGATTAGGCGATGTTTCATAATTGGGCAATAATGATAGCAGGTACCTACTTTTAGAGGGCATCCGCTTATTCATTGGGATCTTTTGTTCGTTTCCCAATCACCTCATCTCGGTATTAGAACCTTGCGGATCACAAATCCATACCCACCGCGGAGACATAGAAGCTTGGCCCGTCGCAACAAACTATCCGGCCGTGGTATTTGATACTGCGTATCTGCCACTTTGATGATACAACTTTGATGATACTGCCTGTCTGCCTGTACGCGTGGCAATTATGTAACTACCTAGCTATCGCTGACGCCATTGTAATTATAGTGTAGATGTGCATAGAACAGCTTCCAATTACAGAGTATACTCCATGGTCAGCCCTTGGGAAACGAATGGTAGAACAACATTTCTATGCATAAGTCCCCAGTATTATCATCTCAGATTCAATTCCCTGTGTTTAATCCTCTATTATGCCGCTAGCCTGCCGTGTCCAGAACGCCCAACTACCGGCAGCTCGCTGATTGGATAGTCTTTGCGGATTTGCAGAGCAATCCAGGAAACTTGCCTACTGTTCCCAAATCACATGGCTGTCCCAAGGTATGCACCCCTCTTTAAGGTAATAACCTACATATGCCGTGTAACTCGATGGCGCTGTCCGATCCAGATAGAAGGCTGACCGGTGTGATACAAAAATAAATAAAGTCGCCCGTTTGACTCCCGCAAAACAACAGACCGCCAGTATTGGGAGCAAAAGCGACGAGCAAACAAACCTGGGAAACAATATGACAACGCAACATTGCAACCCACTCAGTATGAGAATGCGTATGATCGAATATGCAATTCGAAAAATTCCACATTACGTGTACAACAAGGTCGCGCCCTGTTGTCATTGGCTGTCATAGTGAATCAGTATGAGCATCATTCACGTGATCCATAAGTGATCCAAGGCTGCAAAACGACCGGATCCACAGCGCCCGTATTCTACGCGCGTGCCTCGTACATGGGACCCGCACTGATGGGACCAGATGGAGATACCGGCTGTGGAGAACACGGCTTAAGTTCGGGGTATTACTCCCTTTCCGTCTATACAAGAGACGTCTAAAACCATTGCATCGATTCCGTTTCTAAAGGGTTCCAGGCTAGGGGATGCCAAGCTCTTTGTCTTTATGTAGAAGAGACACATGTCCTTCTCCATTAGAGCAAGTGTATGTCAGCTCGCTTTTATCGATCTTCTTCATACTAGAGAGGACTATGGAGTTAGCACACCTATCACCCTAATCTCCGTAACATCCTTGTTGCAATACATAAGATCTCTCTCTAGGTAGATCTCCAAATTTACCCAGGATACATAGTAAATCCTGGATATAGAAGGAGAGTATGCCAACTCCCAACAGACGACTAAGCAGCCCGTCTCTCTCATCGCCATACTTATTGAATGTAACACTGTATGATAATCTCGTAAGACAATATGAAGCTCTATGGAAGCTATACACCCTTCAGACACACATACGTGGCTCCCAAAACCTGGCAAGAAGAAACTTAAAGGTAAAACTATTACGCCTACCCTTCGACGAAGCCATAAGTCCAGTAACGCTTACGAGAAGTGATTTATTATGAGGCGTGGCAACGATCTATAAAAGCCCTTGGCTCCATTGAACGGCGGGTGAAAACTAGCAGGCGAACGACTCGAGCGACATCATATCCGCAAAAAGCCACTTCCTATGCATTCGTCCGATATTGTTGTCCTCTTTTTACCCCCCCTGATGCTTAACCAGGCTACAAAGAAAGCCCTGCCTAGGACGAAGCATCAACCAACGCCGGCCATGCAAGGTAGAAGTATAGGGGGGTCATTCATTTCCTTTCATTCATTCCTTTTTCCCGTTTGATATCGCGAACTTATTATTCTAGGTCGTCTAAATCTCCCATCTCTTCCGATAAGAAGGGGTTCCCTAATGAGTACATTGCGATCACCGGCTTTTCGCTCCAAGTAGAGGTCGATAAATAGTGATTAGTAGGTACGGAGTCTATTCTGCGAAAGACGCAGGCCTTTCAAGAATAGAGAGGAACGCCCCCACTACTCTGATCATTGGTGGGAGACGCATCCTTCTCCTAGAGTTCTGACTCCGCACCATTCGTTTCTACCGCCATAGGACTTCCTCCTTGACCATGTCGTCTTCGTGGTCGTAGTCTTCGCACGGGCCGTCCATTAAGATTCATGCTCTCGTCGTCATCTTCGCTGTCTGGGTTGTTCTCTGCATAAATACGGGCTTCGTCCAGCTCTGTGATATCATCCGGTTTGTCTCGTAGCCACTGCATCCGTGGGCCTGATCGTGCGACCTCTGACACACGAAAGCCGTAGATACGAGGCTCGTAAATCTTACCCTTGCCTAAGCCAGGTGCAATATTGCATGTGTACATGCCATTTAGCATCTCCTTATCATCGTCACTCACGCGCGCATTTGCAAGTACTTCGGCACCCCGTTTCGTGAGGTCGTATTCGGGAAAGGTGAGAAGGAAGAGAGCCCCAAACGTGCGACCGAAGAAAGCACCATCCACAGTCTGAAACCGGCTGTTTGGAGGAACATAGACATCGAGACAGGAGGGGCAGAAGAGCTTAACCGTTTCCTCGCCTGGTATATCGGAAAGTCCAACTGGTAGAGTTCGGGATTGCTCGCAATGGCTACGGGGACAGACGCCGAAGTGGCCCAGCTCGTACTTCTCCGACATTTGTTGGATGCCTGCTCGCGAGCAGATAAAGCGTTGGTGGATAAGACCATAGAGCATCTCCGCTGAGGATTCGATCACAGATAAGTCGCTGGCTATTCGGCTATGGTTACGTCGTTCGCCGCGTCGCGCGTGATCGATCCCTTCGATAGACTCATCTTCTTCGTCCTCCTCTTCCTCGTCTTCTTCGTCATCGTCTTCGGGTTCAACGTCCAGTATCATCTAGTTAGATGTTAGCAGAGCCGAATCATGTGGCTGGGGAAAAGATTATAACCTCACCTCTAAAGCTTCCTTATACATCGCGACCTGGGTCTGCAGGCCGGTCAAGTTGAAGTCGTCCTCGATGAACTCCTCGGACACCTCTGCGAAATACTCGTGGCCCAGAAGAGAGCAGAATGAGGAGATCCAGGACTCCGGGGTACCAGACGAAGACGACATGGTGCTAGGATTATGTGCGCTCGCGAAGAGGCCTCTTGGCTTAGAGTAATTCCAATTACCTAGGAACGACAATAGTCAAGGATCGCGAGATGTAATGTTGTAGAACCCCGCCAGACCGTCTGCTGCTCGTAGTTGGGAAGGCAGGTGAGCTACGGTAACCGCATGACGCGGACAAATGACGAGGAAAGGTAAGATTCGGAAGAGGAAGGAGATGGTGTATTACTAGGAAAGACCTCGGCTGATGGACACTGCCATACAACGGTGAACCAATATCGCGGGATAAGGGTGATGCAGGATGTGTTGATAAGTTTTGGCGGGGATTGGAGAGGAGGGAGGCTACCAAAATTAGGATTCAGCCCAGTCTAGCCCAGCCAGGTGAATTCCCATCTTTGAGATTTGTGTGTCTAGTGCAGGAAGTGGCCCGTGCGTCGCTGTGGCTACGCCCAAACCGTCAAACTGTTTCTTTCCATTCGTTCCTTCTCTGCAAACAGCGGTACGTATCCATGAAAAAGAAGCTTACATAATATTGGTCCAGCCACGGTTGGCGCCTCTGTGGCTTGAGCAGCAACCATGAACCAAACAAGATTGGGTCTGTGCTAGAACTCTAACTCTCATTCAGAACTTTTGGAATAGCTTCATCCAACAGGACAACTACCTATGGACCATACCATGGGCGCTTCTCTACTTGATCAGTTTAATTCACAAGATGTTTAATGAGCATATTCTTTAATAATTTATTCTTCCTTTTCGCAACCACCCCAATTAGTTGTTGCAATTTGCAAATGCCCCTCAAACTCGAACTCGGCTCACGCCTAGCCTCAGTCATCCGCATATCCCGGTTCTCAGGGATTCAGTATCGATTTCAGTCGTCGATTTCCACCATCCCAAGTCAGAATCGACACTCAGATAAGCTCAATTCAGACTCCTGCAAACAGAAAGTTACTCGCCTGGAAACAGTAACAGGCAATATCAGCCTAGATTCTTTTCGCAAAACTGCATGGATTTCTGAAACCCCGTTGCTACTTCGAGCTTCACAAAGCTTCCCAGCCATCCAAAAATGGTTCCAGTACGGTAACAACACTTCCCAAACCAGCTTTTCCCAGTACATGAAGACATTTGAGGATATTGTCTTGCCATATGAGCTTACTATGGCTCATTCTTCTCAAACCAGCAATGAGGGCTCAGAACACAATGTCTTATTGGGCCTTCTCCGATGGCTTCGCGAGTCACAAGAGTATAAGGACTCCTACCTCCCGGTGGTTGTTGAAGGCATAATACAGCCATTCACTGGTAAACAGACGCCCGACGATAGCCCATTAACATTTCAACAATTCAATGCGCCCTTGCGCTTGATTATGAGCGCATGTCAATTTAATGAAACAAAGGTTGAGCCCATGGAACGTATCAGAAACCTATATATTGCGCAATCTGATCTAAGCTTCCTACCTGAACCTCTCACCCAAGACTTACCCGTACCCGACATCGTCAAACATGCCGGGAAGGGTGATATATACAGTTCAAGCATCTGGCTGGGTCTGCAGCCGACATACACACCTTTACACCGCGATCCGAATCCCAATCTATTCTGCCAGTTAGTCGGTTCTAAAAGGATCCGTCTAATGACGCCAAACCAGGGCGATGGCGTATACGCTCGTGTTCGCAGAGAGCTTGGCTTCCACGGCAACTCACGATTTAGAGGTGCAGAGATGATGGGAGGCCGCGAACGCGACTTACTTCACCAGGCAGTTTGGGATAATACGTCTGTTGATGAGGTATTGCTGGACTCTGGAGATGCCTTGTTCATTCCTAAAGGCTGGTGGCATAGCGTCGCTAGTAGTGGCAAGGAAGGGGGACTTAACGCCTCAGTGAATTGGTGGTTCCGATGAGATATTAACCTTGTCGGCGCGATTGCTCTCATGGGCCGATAAGGATTGCTATTGGCGTTTGATGGTGAACGCAAAAAGCGCACGAAGTTATGGCGGTCTTCAATATAAGCACTTTGAAAGAGCTTCATTAAGAAGATTCCTGGAGAAAGCGATAGAACATTATTACATATCGGCTACGGACTATGTACTGTTCTGTCTCCCGACCACGGCTGAGGGAGGAAGATCGGGTAGTCCTGGAGGCGGTACAAGCCACGGATGAGGTTCGTGCAGCGAGGGCCTATGTCAGCTAAAGAGGTAAAACAGAACATAGGTTCGATTCTTATTAGCGCTATCTAGTGCTTTCGGTTTTACCTCCTTTTCTATGTCCATACCGTAGCCAATATCTCTAACTAGGATCTAGTGTCATCAATATGAGATACGGTCGGATACCGTACCTGACAGGCATGCGTTCCTGACCCTACTTCAACAGAAGCTTCAACCAAGACAATCTGAGATCAAGATCGTCATATGATAAGAAGATGACAAGATGATGATTGGATAGGTAATCTATTATCTCATAGTCCGAGCCCGCAAGATCTCGTAAGGCTGCGGATCTTGATTGCTAGGCGCAGATTTGATTTCGCGCGGACTAACAGGACGACACTGATTGGAATGAATACATTTCAAACATGGAAGAGGATCATCAGTCGTTGCACAACATTTACCATTTGGAATAACGCAAGACTGATTTACGAAAGTCGTACGTAACTTGTCAGGGGGATGCTATCATTTGGTCTAAGTGTTGCTCTCACGATGAGGTCATCAACGTCACCACAGCCATTGCCCATTATCCTCATACACCGCAATTCCTCTTGGTGACAACGGGGGTAGGAATTATTCGTAGGGCAGCCTAAGATTAATAAGGAGTCACATAGCCCGGTTACAGGGCGTGTTTAGTTTTCACTGTCGTCAAATCTTGACTACTACCTAGTCTCTTATCAGACATCGCCATTCAAGTCCTCTCTCAGAAATAATCCACAATGACCGACCAAGACAACTACAGCGACATCCAGCAGGAAGTCCCCGCGAGCGCGGACATCGAGCCTGACCCAGAGAACGTCTACCGAGGCCATAAGGCCACTCTCAGCAACCCCAGTAAGTTGAAACGCTCGCAATTCCTCTAATTCTACCTACTCGATACGTGTACGCCGGTGTAATCTATATGGCTAATCGGCGAATTAGATACTTCGAAGGCTGCTAAGAAGCACTCCCGAAAGGTTCTAGAGAACGAGACTGGCGAGCCTGTCGACGCTTCGAACAATGTGCGTGGAGTCCGCGGAGACACGAAATCGCAGGATGAGCAGAAGGATCCGGGTAACGTGTAAGTCTTCTCTATAGAGTGCTTGTTGTTGCTGATTCCATGGGCTTGTTTGTTTGACGTTTATCAGTGCGCGCGGATTGAAGGCTAGTATTAGCAACCAGAATGTATCTGATGAGGCGAGAGAGAAAGCGAAGGAGAAGTTGAAGAATCTAGAATAGTTGGAATCGCGATGATGCATGGTCAATCAACACAATATGATGTTTTATATTGTGTGTTCGTTGATTATAATCATTGCTACTTTTAGTCTCTTCCCCTTGATTCTATCACTAGACACACCTTGAAGTCAAATCCCACCCCCCTCCTCTTCTTTTAACAACATATCGTAAATAACACTGTTTGAGACAGTTTGTTTTATAGTCTCTTACGTTCTCGCACATTTTCCCACACTTCCCAATGCTCTACGCAATGATCGCTGAAGATGTGATAGACTCGGACATGTCCTATTCATCTATGACAGCAGGGTACCTAAACTAATACCAACACCATCTAAGACCCTTCCGTAAGTCCCAAATCTTCATCGGTCGGCTCGTTGTATGCGCCTCTAGGCTGCTCGCCACGAGTCCTCTCTTTCAGCACATTCTTCTTGTCGATCGCTTCTGCTTCGTCTCGCTCTGCGTGAACGACTCGTAAGTAACCCTGAAAACGATGGCTAAACATTCAACATTTCTTACCTAGCTGCTTGTCTGAGTCGGCTTGGTTGGGGTCAATGGGATCTTCGACATCGTCGTCATCCTTGAGAACTGGGATGCTCGCGTTATCTTTGCGCGCCTCGGCTGCGTACGATTCATCGGAAACTTGTCCTTCTGGGGCGTCCTGGGGCAGCTCAGCTGATGGCTTGTCGTCGGCTTGATGGTATGCGCTCTTGGACATGATGATGGTGTATTGGAAAGTGAATATGAATTGGTTTTGAAGGTATAGGTCGTAGTTGTGATGAACGTGGGTATTTAGAGTCGATGCGCAGTGGATAAGTTTGATATGCCCCTATTTATCTTGCCTACTTGTTTGCTCTTCCCGCGCTTGTTTCAGGGAAAAGTTGAAAACATTTATTCCTCTTGTTTATAATGATATAATCATGATCATTTTATGATTACATATGTGAATCGTTTCGTATATCTTTCATCACGTCTCAGGGGGGCGGCATCTGGTCGGTGGGCGCGGGGAACAAGTCGTGGCCAATGTAGACGTCAACAATAGCTTAAGCAACGCGATAAAAAGTAAGTGGCTAACATGAGGTGATGCATACATTTTCCCAGAAGATCGTACAAGCTTCACAACTCACGCAACGCGACTGGGTCTGTAAATCTCACTCTTTCAAGTCGGTATCCAAACGTCCCTGTCGGAGCTGTGATATCGTCGCTTTCAGGTTTCCCCTACGAATATTCTTATAATCAAATGATAATCATTAACTCAACGCTCATCCAAATACCTAACACCTTATAATCCAATGATAGTAGTACTGCCTTAGGGAGTAGATCTGTGAAGTACACTACCAGGTAGGGAACTACCGCTATACAGGTCGGATGCGGCTGTTTGAAATTATCGGATACAGTACGACAGCGCTGAACATTTTCTATTCAATATCAACTTTTCTAAAGTCGAGTCTAGAATTGCTGCGATGAATTTCCATTCAAGCTCACATAATGAGTGTCGTCGTCATAGCGTCGTCATCATAACACAGCGGAAATAGGGGTGACTGCAGGTGGCTTCTCGGATCAACTTGCCCCAGCAATCAGTGTCACAGCAATGATTTTCCAGTGAACCCTTGCATGGTGTTAAGCCACAGTGGCAGAAGCAACCGAGTGTAAAGAATGTTCGTGTCAGTTGGATATCTGAAATCATGGGTGCGGTCTCCAACTTCGGCCACTGTGAAATCCTTTAATAATACATTGCCCATTTTATATTAACGACGATTCTGCGAAGAGCAGTTGGACTTTTTCAAATAGTAATAATTTCAATACATATGACCCCATCGTTTCCAAGCCATAGTTTTGGAATATGTTCAATGGATTGGTAACAGAGTTGGAATCTTGTCTTTCGCTTCGGAAGTCACATATGTGATAGGTAGAACGACTTCTCTCGTTGGATGAGCTATCTGCCGTTTAACCGCCTGTTGGCCTAAGTTCATGAAAAAGACGCAAGGGAATCTAAGCTCAGAGAGAAGACTTCACTAGTCTCAACGGCTGTAGAAAACCATCACACCAGGACGTTGGTCCGAGCGTCTACGGTACGAATGGAGTGGAAGGTGGTCTGGCAACACGCACATAATATTGATAAATTCTGGATATGCTAAAGCAACTACTTGGAAACTTATGCGACGTTACTCTAGTTACTGGAAGTGGTGGAAGCCTCTAGCAGGGTACATGAGTTCCAACCCGATGCCTTGCCAGCCTGTGGTAACAGAAAATGGCACAGTCTTGGCATTCCACCTCCTCTCGTAATACCATTTATTATATTTAATAACTAATTGAAAAAAATCGTAAAAAATACGAAAAAATTATATATTAATTTTACGGCCTTTATTATCTCTTATATTAATTTAACACTGTATAAAATTCGAGGAATGTAATTATATCGCGTATTTTAACTTTATAAAAAGTTACGAAAGATATTATATTAAAAGGCACCTTCGTATTAAGCAAGACGCATAACGTAAAAAAATCAATAAAAATAAGAAGTAACTAGATTAGCTCTCTGCGATTAATTTAATATAAATTATAATTAATTAGCTGTTGTCGTCGTTGTTATTTAAGTTGTTGTATTCGAAAGAGTTAAGGTGGGTTTAGTAGATAGAGTGCCATTTTCTGTCACTTCTTACTGCTTGCCCATGGCCATGCAGCTGCCATGTCGCACAAAACGGCATCATGGCGCACTCATGCATATGCCGTGGAACCCAGACCCTCTAAGGTTGTTCCCGGTTCCCGGGCAGTGTAACGAGGCAACTATACTCCAGGTGTGATAGTTCATTACCTACCATTCATCCCTAATTCAACGGAGAAATAGGCCCGGGACGCGGTATTCCCTTGCATTCAGACCACGAGTAGAACCGCCGTGTAAAAGTTACCGAGCCTCACAGCATCGCTATCCATGGTGGCCATCGGTTCGTTACAGGCGCACACAATTAGCTTCCAGGTGTTTCTGTACTGCGAGGTACATTAGAGACGCATTCGTCGTACCGTATTAGGCAGATTCTGAGCCGAGGAACGTGCCCTTGCTGCCTAGTGGGACTGGATATCCATAAGTGTTGTTACCGATGGTCCGGCACCACATGGGTATGTAGCTGTGGAAACGACCTTGGTTCCCAGGGCTTCGGAATCCTGGTCGCAGCGCTGCCGGCCCTATCCGACTCGCGATACCGTAAAGCCGAACAGATGGACTTCATCAAGTCTGACGAGCGATTAAGCCATCGATGTATGATATAACCACCCGATTGATTAGGTATATAATTCTCCTGGTTCGATTCCCTGGCCAAGGAAATAAAAGTAATACCGAAACAGAATTTTTTTTTTAATTAAAGACAGGTGCGGAATAACGTTACAAGCGAAGTCAAGCGGCAATACGGGCGAGGCGAGCATGCCGGGGAAGCAATTCCGAGCAAGGGGGTCAAAAATTTGCAAAGCCTCACTAACGCAAAACTCAACGATCTTCATACATGGTGTTATGGAGCACCGTGCTCATACAGGGGCTGAAAGATCAACAGCTGCACATAGTAGGTTGATTGAGCACCCGATATTACTCCGATATTCGAAACGCAGACAGCGCTTCTATTGTACGGAAGTAGACTAGGGGCTTCGGATGCACTCCCGATGCCGCAGATTTCAGGGAGCGAGCGAATATCGCAAGAAGAATACCGCCCCCTCTGCCGCCCATTTTCAGTGTGAGCCACGTCATCCGACAGGAGATGCGAGATGGTTGAAGAGGAGAAGAAATTCGCTGCTCGCAGTATGCTGTCGTGTGGTATGTGATTATATGTAAATGTTACATGCCTTAGGGGGTATATATAGGTGTCGTCATTAGATGCGCCAGCAGTGCAAAACCAAATTAAAGAAGAGTTCCCAAATGCGCCCATCTCAAGATTCCTCAACCGTTTCCTCGACCGTGACAACCGTTACTGTTACCGCCGAATTGATATTTGCGACCTCGCTCCAGGGGTTCTGATCATCCTGCACGAACCAGCCCATCTCGATCTCTCCGCAGCATACAATGAATAATTTCGGCTTGTCGTCAATGTAATGCAGCTCAACTGCCGTCGGGGATGCTAAATTTCGCATCACCACACTCGTCGTACCCTTGCCTGTCGAAGGGTCTACGCTGACTTTCCAGATGAATCCGTCCATGTAACTACATGTGTAAACAGAAGTCTGATCCCGCGACAGAGCCAAGCCGTCGCAATGGGGAATGTCGTCCGTTACTATCTGCACGGGTCCTGTCGTGCGAATCCCTACCGATGGGTCCTCTTGAACTCGCTCAATCGGAATGCGACATAACATGCCAGCGCTCGTGTTGGTGAACCATAAAAACTCGTCCGTTATGCGTATTCGGTTGAGACCGAAGAAATTGCCTTCGCCCTCCGCGGCTTTCATTGTGTCGTCGGCCACGAGTAATGATATCTGACCTGTCTGTATGTCTAGGCGCCAGATGCAATTCTTAAATGAATCCGGTAGTAGAAACACTCGATCTGAAACTGCGTATACGCCGATGCAGAAACCCGTATCTTTTATGTCGGTTATCTTGGTTACCTTGGGCGGGCTGCTGTCATCTGGGCTAAGCGACACGCGCCATAGGATAAATTCCTCGAACGTAATATTTACTAAGTCGACAATAGCTGATAGGACGAGATATTCGTCGCGCGTGCCTGGGAACGGGCACACGTTGATGAGGCCATTGGCGTGTTCCTCGAAATTGTGTAACAGTTGCGGCGTCGCTTCTGGGTCCTCGGCATTGAATGTGTACAGCTCGGGCTCGTCTAATCGAGACGTGAGGATTTTGCCATTAGGGCGCAAAGCGAATCCCTCAAACCAGGAGTCTGATGGTAACTGTGTCACCAGTACTACGTCCTGCACGGATCCGTCTTCGAGCATGGCGGCGTATTATGTGTATGTTGTGTATGTACAATTAGAGGGGATTATTGAGAGAGATACGAGCTATTGGAAGAATAAATGCGTGTGTAACAAAGTTTGTGAAGTTAATAATGGTTGGCTCAGACGACATTGCGACCTGACCAATGTGAAATATGAAATAGGAACCCCATCAAACCCCCATGTGCTCCATGGCACCCGATAGAATTATCACGTGGGTCTCGACTCTTTCCCCTGAGTGTACCGAAGCGTCTTATTCGGTAGCCCCCCATGAACCATTGATGTGTGGTCATGGTACCGGAACACTTAGTGTAGACCAGGGGTGAAATGATTTCTCGGGATTCGTCCCCTCTTCATCGCCATGATGAACGATATGGTTTTGCGATCTTCTGGCTTTCCATTTACACTATGTAGATTTTTCATACTATGTTCTGCGTCTTATATTCACGGCGTAGTACTGGCAATGTCTTCATACTCTTCATAGCACGTTCTTAATAAATTACGTAATTCCCGATTTACTTCCATGCGAAGCCCTTGTCGCTGACAAATATTGTGTGAATACCTAGGGATAACATCTTGAATACCTAATTCGGCACTAACCTGGTTTCTTAACTCAAACAGCTCCATGTTGGTGATTAGGACATTATGGAATTGCTTAGTGCAAATTACAATGCGGCGCTTATGTATGTGATAGCTCCAATACTCTACTGTACAAGACTTACTTGGCGTGGTCGGTAACATTACCAATAGGTATATGTTTTGCTCTTAAAGTTCTCTTTCTAATTGGCTAGAATAGCTTCCATTCTGTTAGTAGACGTAGCGCAATATTCTATCAAATCTTGCCTACCTTGCCTACTACTTAATAAATACCTCTGTCCCAGGTCACCTCATTTCTTTCGCATTTCAAATGAGTGCCCAGCGCCCACCCCATTCGTAGGTCTTGGCTACGCCACCCAGGCAGCCCAGGACGCGGACGTGGGATTGTGATCAATCATTTCTGACCAATCCGGTAACCAAATGCGGGTGAAGAGTGATCTAACCGAGTTTCGGATAGCTGCCGGCACCAAGCCGGTGGTGTCCTCACTGACTCCTGACTGTAAGTAAGACATAATGAGATGAAACAAGTCCCCTTACGGTTATCATCAATTTCAGGTTACTACTGATGTGGATAATTCACTGTAGATTGGTGGCTATAGACCCAGTTGTCAACCAGGACCACTCTTACCATAACGATCAGCACTAGTAGAGCGAACCACCCACTCGTGGATTCGCGGTCGGCATCACACACCAATGGAGTGACCGTACCTCGGGACCCTGCCTCCCTTTAATCCACTATGGAGCTGCGACTAGGTCTATAAAGTTCTAGGCCGTCGGCCCGTGGGTAGGGAAACAGGCTTAGCTTGAGGATCCGGCAGATAGTCGGAGGATCAACGACAAGACTATAAGCGGAGACATTGAACACTTCTACCAATTGCAGACTTAGTGAAGAGGAAGGGGGAAAAAAATTCAGAAGGCAGAAGCTGATCAGTCATTCCGGTTCGCCGGCGGGAGTCTGAGCGCACTCACCCCGGCAAATCCTGGCTTAACATATTTTTCTCTTTTGAGCAGTCCGGGACTTACGCACATGCAACATGGTATAAATGTACAGCACGCAGCTCGTTAAATTCTGCCGAATGAATTTCCGAGGCTCATAATACCTCTCTCAGCCTCCATGCAATGTTAGTGCTTATATGCGGTATGCAGTTGTGTTTGACCTCATGTCAGGGATCACCCACCACTGCGTAAGCACTTAAATGCTTGCTAGCAGTCTCTAGCTCCCGCGGCTGGTCCCTGCCCAGCTTCCGCCCTATGTGTGTATTTGTGAGGTCTGATTACGAATACCCCAGATCAACGGCTCCATCACCCGTCGTTACAACGAGCTAGCGTTGTCTGTATCAGAATGACACGATACGGAGCCGTACGTAGACGGCTCATTTCACTCAAAACTTATGACACAACCCGAGCATAAAACGCTAGCATGTAGCATTGCATAATTCAAAACACATGAAATTTGGTATGGAAAAGGGCTTCGAGACCCCTGGCATAAGCTACGTAGGGACACACAAAATAGTATGCTAATTAACACACGACAGAAAGTTCATCGAGCAAAAAAGAACTGTATATGTTGACAGTACGCTCATCGACTGGAAAGAAGAAGATTTTGAAATCATATTCGAAGATGGGGGTCATTTGCCACGTCAAGCGCGATGGTGTTAAATGTCAGGACTCCTCCCATCTAACTTGCTCAATCACGTCCGATATCAAAGCCCGGAGCATGAATGATTTTTAAATTGTTCAAATCATGGAATTGATCTCACGCCGGCGAGATGTCGAGGCCAATACCAGAGCCAACCTTGCACTTAAATCCTGGTGCGATAGGCTGGGGAGCTGTCAATTGTCCACCGGTACACGTAGCAAAGTGAGTGCCATCTCCAAGACAAGTCAGATGACCCTCTATACAAGGCTCAGGACTCGAGGTAGAAGTTGTCGAAGCATCAGACGTGCTAGTTGACTCTAGTCTAGTCGAGGATGAGAAGGTAACCGAGGAAGCTGGAATGATTGAAGTTGTCGAGGAAAACAGGGTGTTTGATGTGTTGGACTCCGTTGAAGAGGTCGAGCCAGACTGAGAAGGTATGCTTAGATGAGAAGTGCCAACGAAGTTATCACCCTGGGCCTTTCTGGCTCGGGGGTTGCCATCGCACTGCTGCTTGAACAGATTCGCGGTCCCTTCTGGGTGGTCAACCGAAGAACCTGGGTTGGGAAAGGCAATTGCAAGTTGCTTCGTCAATGCCTCTTCTGTAGTGCAGTCACCCGAGACTTCTCCCATGTTGGCCATAAAGAGCTCGGGAAATTCCGTCCTCTTAATAAAAAACGCTCGGCGATCCGTGTTGGGCATACGCGTAGTAGCCTTGGCAGGAGAGACGGTTATCGGGGCGCAATTTTGATAAATCTCGGGTTGACCCCCAATTCGAGGAAACCACTGTTACATTCAGGTTAGAAGAATGTTAGAAAGTATCCTATCATTTAAGAATTCATGGAATTTGAAGTCAAAGAGTTTCATTCAGCAAGCTGTGTCTCCTCCAGGACACAAAAGGGGCCGGGGGATAGAGCAGGGATTAGGCCGAAGAACGTAACGAAACAGTTCCAAGGCAATAACAGAAACAGAAAACAGTTCACTTACAGTCCAAGAAAAAATATAATCCCCTGGTTCAATGCCCACTGGTATCTGAAAGGAGTATTTATCTTGATTTGGGCCATCGAGATTTCCCTTTACATTGCGCGCTGGACATCCACCTTCAATTGAATGGATAACCTTCCATTCTAGATCCTTGGAGAGTGAATTAGCCCATGAGCCATTGATGACCGGACCAGACAGACTAAATTGACATGAACCACCTCCATGAACTGCTTGCCCCAAGAACGAGGCCGTTTGTTCTTCGCCAATGGTCATGACGGTTGGCAAACCTTCAGGTTCCAATTGAGCTCCAGGTGGCATCTTACAAGGGAAATCTGACCCAGATGGTTCAATAGGATTGGTAGGTCCATATTCTACGAATCGAAAGGGCTTGGGATTCTCAAGGACGACATGAGCCACCGAGAGCGAGAACAGGGTTGATACAGCTACGAAGGAGAAAGGTTCGCGACGCATGTTCAGAAGAGGCAATGAGGGTTGTCTAACGTTGTGGTATTCTAGGTGTAGGCGTTAACTATTGTCAAGTCGTTAATGTACTCTCGATAGTCATGAACTAAACATATACATATAGGTGTAGTTAATAAAGGACAAATTAGTATAAATACATCCAAAGAATTCATTGTAGTCCATATATATTGAGATGAATTGAATGGAGCTGTCTTCTTGACCTTTCAAGCTCATGTTAGCTTAACAAAGGTTGGCAGTCCTTAGGCACATTTCCCATGCAAATAAGGACTAGTACATTCCGGTACTCATCGTTAACGTCCAGACCGTGGGTTGATATTATAACTCTTAGAAGAAAAAAATCTGTTTCTGTGGCGTGACCCATCGTGCCAGTCCTTACACATAGTATGTCTGCAATGTACTTCGTATATAATCCATGTATAAGACATCCCGTATCCCATATCGGCTTCCCGTATTCCTTCATCATCCTATCTGCCCCCGTAAAAGTTACTTCTTGGGATGAAGAAGTATGATGAACCGAAAGTCATCTATCTAGATGCGCGCTTCCGGATAAGAACGGAACATTCACCCAATGATGTTCTAGATCGAAAAACACCCGACGAATCATTTGGACCACAATTATAGATACATGGAAATCAAATCCTATGGTTTCTCTTAGCTTTGAGGAAAGAGGATTCGAGACTATGAATCAGTTTCTACGCAAGGACCCCAATGCTATTGCCGTTGCGCAAATAGCCTACGCAGAAGGGAAAGGCCTAATGTCAAGAACATCAATACGCTGGCACAACTACCCCTAGCAAATAGCGAGGAGGTCAGGAAAATATTCTAGATAGGTGATCTGATACCTCGGAACGGTAACGCAACCGTTGACTCCCTCGCAAAGGCACCTGAGTCGTTCGTTCGGTTTATTCCAACTTCAGCGTTAGAAGCGTCTAGCTGTTATACGGCTGGCCCTGGGTTTTTCTCTTATGCCGGCGACGGATCGCCTATCCCTCCACCTCCGGGGACTGAGAAATACTTTACCATTGCAGTCCACCTCGCCCATTACCTATCGCGTGGCTCGGTGCAGATTACTTCTTCATCGGCACCATCTGCCGCATCTTCAGGGGTTTCTCTCGACCCTAAGTATTTCTCCAATCCACTGGATCTCGAAGTACTAGCCAGACATGTCCATCTTGCTGAAACTATCGCAATGACGAAGCCTCTCTCTAGGCACCTGAAGCCTAGAGGCAAGCAAACGCGGCCCAGACATGCCAAAAGCCGGTGGCTTCTCAGACGTCGAGACAGCCAAGGACTACCTGCGTGAAAGAGCAAAGGGTGTCCATCACTGGATGGGGTCTTGTGCTAGGTCGCCACGGGATCTTGGGGGCCTTGTTGATTCAGACCTCAAAGTCTATGGCCGTAATAATCTCAGAGTGTGCGATGCCAGCATCAGTCCCATTGCCGCTCGCTCGAACCCCCGAGGGGTTATCTATGCCGTCGCGGAGCATGCCGCACAAATCATCAGATCCGCCTTAGCACGGCTATACGAAGATGCGAACCTAAGCGTCTTGCAAAAGTTAGGGTTGGAGTCTTCGTCGCCTTCATATTTAAGGTCGCTTTCAGAATATTCAGTTAACCTCTCTTGCGGACTATTTCCAGAAGGTTGTTGGACATCATACTGAGCTCAGATCTTGCCCAAGCTGTTTGCATGCCCCGGGATGTTTCGAGCCGTCTTGATGGAACCATTATCTCATCGTCCCTATTTATAACCCAAAGCGCATAATGAGAGATATAGGACTCCATCCCATCGGCATGATTACCGAGCTACCGCTATCTCATATTCACCCCACCGTTAAGCGGCCTTGTAATATATGGGAGGCTCTTCTCAATGCAGGAACGTACCTAGGTAACCAACTTAATTAACAATCAATATGGAACTCGGCAAGATCCGTAATCGGTTATGCCAGCATCATTTTCAAAATCGTAGGGTTGTACTGGCGGTATAAAAATGCGTGCCGATTCAGGCTTTTCTTCGCAGGAGACAAGCCTCAAAGCCAATGCTGCATTTAGATGGTTCCGCCGGAATGCCGGGCCATTTTCCCCAGATCCCCAGATCTAAGCCGGCGGTATAAGTTCCACACGTCAGAATAGGCATCAAACCGCTTGGCATGCGGAGGAGATTTGCTTTGGGGAACTTGGAGAATGCAGATTTTCGCTACCGGACCCATCGTGGCAAGTCGAAAGAATTATATATATCATGGGAGATGAGATGCTCTCGGAAGAGCGTTGCGTGCTTGTCACATCGGCGGCGATTATAGCAACATCACTTGACGGAGGATTCCATAACGTTAGAAGCCATGGCCTCTAGAAAGCTCGCTGTCGGTCTCGCTGTCATAGGCCTCGCCACTGCGCAGAAGCCCGGTAACGCCGCTGACGTTCACCCCGAGATAACGACGTACAGATGTACGGTGGCCGACGGTTGCAAGGAGTCGACTAACTACCTGGTGCTCGACTCGTCTGCTCACTGGGTTCACCAAGTCGGTAACAATGCCGGTTGTGGTGACTGGGGAAACAAGCCAAATGCCACTGCTTGCCCAACCAAGGAGGCATGCGCCCAAAACTGCGTCAGTATGTGATATCGAGTCCCTTCGCGTCTACGTGATCTTTCCTAAGTGGATAATGATTAACGCATGCCATTGTAGTGGAGGGTCAAACCGACTACAGCAGCATTGGTGTCAAAACCAACGGATCGTCGTTGAACATGCAGTTAATCGTTGGCGACAACGTTGTCTCTCCTCGTATCTATCTCCTGGACCAGTCCCAGGAGGAGTACGAATTATTGAAGCTCACCGGCAACGAAATTGCGTTTGATATCGAGGCTAGCCATCTTCCTTGTGGTATGAACAGCGCTCTATACCTCTCTGAGATGTTAGCAGATGGGGGTAAAAGCGAATTGAACCCTGGTGGAGCTGCCTGGGGAACGGGATACTGTGATGCTCAGTGCTATGTGACTCCTTTCATCAATGGCGAAGTAAGTGAATGCGGACCTAGACCCCAACTCCAACTAATCGTCATTTCAGGGCAACGTCGATGGTAAAGGCGCTTGCTGTAATGAGATGGATATCTGGGAAGCCAACTCCCGCGCCCACCAAATAGCCCCCCATCCCTGCAACCAGACCGGCCCATACCTTTGCACGGGAGATGAGTGCGGGGCTGACGGTGTCTGCGACAAGAACGGGTGCGGATGGAACCCGTACCGCCTCAACCAGCCGAACTACTACGGAAGGGGGGCCAACTACACAGTCGACACGACCAAGCCGTTCACGGTCGTCACCCAATTCCCTGCCGACGAAAGTGGCAAGCTGACTGAAATCCACCGCCTGTATGTGCAAGGCGACAAGGTGATCAAGGCCCAAGTCGTCAAGAAGGAGGGCGTTCCGGAGGTCTCTTTCACGAACGACGAATACTGCACTGCGACTGGTGCAACTGCATTCGAGAGACTAGGCGCCCACGAGGGTATGGGCGAGGCGTTGACTCGGGGTATGGTGTTAGCTTTCAGTATCTGGTGGGATGAAGGAGGAAACATGTCGTGGCTCGACGGCGCCAAAGACGGCGCTGGTCCGTGCAACGCCACTGAAGGCAACCCTACAGCCATCAGACAGATTGAGCCACACCCCGAGGTCACATTCAGCAACTTGAAGTGGGGAGAGATAGGGTCGACATACCCCGCGTCGACGGTAAACGTATAAAGATCGTAGATGTGATAAGACTTGTCAATAGACTCTTTATTCTTCCTCACTTGTCTGACTTGAGTGTCATAGACGCTTAGGAAGAGATTATACCCCTCCCCGTATAATCATTTTGTTCAGTTGCTCGAGTTATTGCCTTCCTCTAGCCTGTAAATCACCAATCAGGCGTCCTTTCGCTTTACTAGTAGATCAAGGAACGACCTCTATTCTCGTTTAAAATGACGTACCTGGGTGGGATACAGACAGCCTCCATTTACGATGATACGCACATGTCGTTGTAGATAAGTACGCAATTGATGCATGATACCAAGTATAGCTTGCCCCTGGAAACGAGTTGCAAGCATTCCGATTGCATGAGGCTATGTCATTGCCGTTCAGTTGTGAAATGTGGTACTGAGATCCAGCCCATCTCCGCCCCCGATATTAAGCAGACCGCAACTATAAAGCCTTCCACCCGCAAGATATAGGCCGAAGAGGCGGTATATTCGAACCAGTTAACTGATGCTGAGCCGACGTTTGCCTATTGCACGGTTGCACGTCGCTCGCTCACCGACTCTTGGGCGTGAGATAAGCAACGTGCATATATGTAGCACAACCGGTTCAGCTTTCCAGAACGGTCGTTGAACGACAATAACAACGCCTATTCTTAGGCATCATCAATTTCCCTATTGGTCTACCGCTACCGAACGCCTGTCAGCGACAGATCCTATCGCCATAAGGCTGGTTCGCCTTGATTCTACACGCATAATATTCTAAAGATGGAATTAGGGTCTTCAACGTAAGACGTATAAAGTGAGATGGGAACTCCCGCTTTTGTAAGTTAGCGTAAGATTCGGAGTCCGTCAGACTATAATAATCAAGAAGCGTTCGCTTTATTCCATCGCTACCATGCAAGAAGAGTATATCGTCTCCAAGCGCTGTGTTAGACTGTACACGCCCAGTTTTACTATGCGATTTACCCAATTCATCAACAGTGGAAAGCAAGAAAACATCCGCGAAAGACCCAAGGGTACTCACCAGCACTAATGTGGTTTCAATTCAGGTTTGTGTTGGCGCCTTTTCTATGCCGAGGAGAATGTCAACTGATGTGCTATGTTCCAGTTCACGATGGAAAAGGAGTGCAGGAAGCCAGACGTATGATCGATGGTCGGATAATCGGGATTCATTCAAAAGTACCTCCTACACGCCGCGAACTCGATAGACGCGATCATACATCACCCTACAAGTCCTGGCTGGGCTATATGCCAGACTGCGAAGTCGTCCCAAGATTGAGCTGGCACGATTCGCAATTCATTTAATACTGGGTTTCCTCATGAAAGGAACATTCATCATGGGTTGGCGTTCATGTGGTTAGAGAATTTCTCCTCGAAGGAACTATGACAATACCAAGATTTTGATAAATTGGCTAATAACATCTCATTTTGGAATTATTTCTTGATGACGGGTCAAACATCAGGCTTCTAACAACTTGAATGTTATCTTCAATGCCAAGTGATCCCATCTCATGGCCCTTCTCTCCGGTCCCGAAGTCGACAACCTACCTAGTCGAAGTTCTGCTCTTTCATAGAGACCCCTGTAACGTTTGTAATAATGACACGGCTAGTAAAAAGTATATGGATGGCAAATAAGCAATAATTCTAGTTATAACATCTCAGAAGTACAGGGTGTTGAGACAGGTTAGCTAGCTGTCGCATCATTACTGGCTGGCTGGCTATGTAGAGCGTCTCTTTACTCGACGACATCCAATACCATGCATTATTAGCTATATAAGACGGCTTGCATTTAGGTTAACTCACCTATTTCACGAAACCAACCTCTTATGCCATGTAATCACTAGTCTCCTTTTGGCTAAGCCGTAGGGAGTTCGGGTTTAATCTCCCCTGATGGAGAAGCTTCCCCCACGAAAACCCACGAGCTTATTGCTCGCATATAACTCCGGTCTCAGCTCCGCTCTTAGTAAGTAGAACCGAATTAAGAGGGAATCCCACGAATTACTCACTACAACCATGGTATAATGGATCGTTGGAGTTCGCATATATTGTACGACCCAAAGCTGCATCCAAAGGAAATATACCGGCGGCATTACCTCGTGAGAAATTGAAAAAATTCGAAGCGAAAACAAAATGGATCTGCGGCACATCGAACAATTATTCTCAAAAACCCCCATCCTTCAGCCGCGAAGGACTTGGGGAAATGTCCGTGGAGCACTTGATTGATATACCGAGCAAGGCGTTGGTTCGCTCGTCCAAGTTGTAGCGGGCGTATTTATTTTACCCGTATATTTTCCCGGAGGAAGCTCAATCCACGAGGGTCATCCGCCAAGCCCCGTGTACCAATGCAGCGGTGCCCATGGCCCACGATGTCCCCTTTATAAGTCACAGCCCCGGACTCTCGCTCAGCTGGAATGGCCGGGAGAGTTCTTAATTGAAAAGAGGGAGGAGCAACACCAACTGCGGCTGAAAGCGAAGGAAATCCCGGAAAATGGCGCAAATGATATTACGCTCTTCAGAGGATGGCGACCGCTATGAGCTGGTCAGTCCGACGGCCCTCCCGAAGGCCGGTGGCTTTCTATGGAATCAAAAGATGATGATCCAGATTACCTGCCGCGGGTATGCGACAGCGCAGTTCATGCAGCCGGAGCCATCCAAGTACGCGCACGCTCCGAATCTTGAGGCTAAGACCTTCATGCAGCCTGAGCAGAACTACTATGCTCACCATCCGGGTCGCTTCGTCTACATCAAGGATGAAGAGAGTGGACAGCTGTTCTCGGCGCCTTACGAGCCGGTACGTGCGCCACTCGAGCGGTTCGTGTTTTCCGTCGGCAAGAGCGACATGGCCTGGACAGTCGAGCACCTTGGTATCCGTGTCGAGATGACTCTAGTCATTCCCACGCACGATGTTGTGGAACTCTGGTCTGTCAAGGTGACCAACTTGAGTGGCAGGTTGCGTAGGGTCAGCGTGTACCCCTACTTCCCATTCGGCTATATGTCGTGGATGAATCAGGAGGCAGAATGGCAGCCGGATCTTGGCGGTGTAGTGAGCAGCAGCATCACGCCGTATCAGAAGGCGGCGGACTATTTCAAGAACAAATACCTAAAGGATAAGTCATATTTCTTGACCGAAACTCCGCCCGTCGCGTGGGAGGCCATGCAGCAAGCCTTCGAGGGCGAAGGCGGCCTTCACGCACCCTCGTCGCTACTAGAGCCGGAACTTAGTTGTAGTGATGCCCGCTATGAAACACCCGTAGCCGTGGTGCAGTACCGCACCGAATTGGAGCCGAATCAAGAGCAGGAGTATCGCTTCCTCTTTGGTCCCGCCTACGACGACGCCGAGATCCAGACAATCCGGAAAAAGTACTTGAGTAAGGAAGGATTCGCGCAGACGGCCCGCGAGTATGCCGAGTACATCAGTAAAGGAAAGGGGTGTCTGCAGATTGAGACACCGGACAAGCACGTCGATAACTTTGTCAATAACTGGCTGCCGCGTCAGTGTTATTATCACGGTGACGTTAACCGGCTAACCACAGATCCGCAGACGCGCAATTATCTCCAAGATAACATGGGCATGTCGTACATCAAACCCGAGGTAGCGCGCCAGGCCGTTTTGACCGCCGTGTCGCAGCAGGAAAAGAACGGTGCCATGCCTGATGGCATTTTATTAGCAGAGGGCGCTGAGCTCAAGTACATCAACCAGATCCCACACACCGACCACTGCATTTGGCTGCCCGTCACGCTTGAGGCATATCTCTCCGAAACGGGTGATTATGACCTTTTGAAAGTGCCGGTGAAGGGAATGCACGGCGACACGTACACTGTCTTCGAGCGCTTTAGCCGGGCGATGGACTGGCTGCTCTCAGCCCGGGACGCCCGGGGTTTGAGTTACATTGCACAGGGAGACTGGTGCGATCCACTCAATATGGTGGGTTACAAAGGCAAAGGTGTGTCCGGATGGCAGACGGTAGCCACGGCGTTTGCGTTGAGGATATGGGCCGATGTCTGCGAACAAGAAGGTAAAGCTGACTTGGCAACACATTACCGCGCGGGCGCCAAGGAGGTCAACGACGCGGCGAACGCGCACCTCTGGGATGGAGACTGGTTCGCACGTGGTATCACGGATGACAACGTGATCTTCGGAATTAAGCAAGATCCTGAAGGCCGTATCTGGCTGAATCCTCAAACATGGTCCATTCTAAGCGGGGCGGCTAGTACCGCACAGATCTCGCGGATGCTGCCGCAAGTAGACACGCAGCTGAGCACACCATACGGCATCGTGATGTTTGCTCCCCCTTATAGTGGCATGCGCGAGGATGTCGGCCGCGTGACGCAGAAGTATCCTGGCTCGGCCGAGAATGGGTCGGTGTAC
The DNA here is from genome assembly GCA_022497025.1 of Hypoxylon sp. FL0890. Classification (NCBI taxonomy): domain Eukaryota; kingdom Fungi; phylum Ascomycota; class Sordariomycetes; order Xylariales; family Hypoxylaceae; genus Hypoxylon; species Hypoxylon sp. FL0890. Next base: position 72,428 of record MU386597.1, on the reverse strand, counting down.
AACCACGCGGCCGTCTTTTACGTCCACAGTTTGTATTCGATCGGGGAGAGCGACCGGGCCTACGACGTCCTGCGTAAGATGATCCCGGGCCCCTCGGAAGAGGATTACATACAACGAGGCCAGCTGCCTGTGTACATACCTAACTATTACCGTGGTGCGTGGCAGAAGTATCCGCGCACGGCGGGACGGTCTAGTCAGCTGTTCAACACGGGGACGGTATCATGGGCGTACCGATGTTTCATTGAAGGGCTGTGCGGTCTGCGTGGCGACGCGCAGGGTCTCCGCATTCAACCGCAACTACCGTCCTTCTGGGATGCTATCAAAGTCACACGTCTGTTCCGCGGTGCCACATTCGTGCTGGACATTCGCCGTTCGGCAGATGTGAAAGAGGTAGTGGTGAAGCACGAAGGCAAGGTCCTTTCAGATGCGCGCTTCACTGATATCCAGCCCGGTAAGAACTATGAGCTATTCGTATCCATCCCCAGATAATTTTGTTGTTCGTTGTCGTCGAACTATAAAGCTGGAAGCGTATTATTATGTGTTGAATTGGCTTGGTAGGGTTGAAATAAAAGGAGGTCCTGTAAAACACATCTGGGTAGTTTGCTGTTGAGCTAGCCAAATAGACAATGTCGTTCGAGTTTCGTTTTTAGATTGTTTGAACATGTCAACAGATATTCGTTCTTGGTCTTCTCACATCGCAGCCTCGATCTATCGAGGATCCCCCTTGTCATCCTCTGGGGGATTGGATCGATGGACCATGAAACGCCAAGAGGATGCACGCCCACACTCACTTGCATGGCGATCTTGGCAACGTCTCAAGCCAAAGGGTTGTCGCGACGTGAATAGACTATCGAGATTCTACTTTATCTTAAATATTTATTCTTATGAACAGACGGCATCATAATGCGGCTTCGGTGGCGATCGACGATAACCTTCCTTAGTATTGAGGCGACATGGCTAGCGACGAGTGCATTGGGGCAGAGGATACGGGTCCAAGAGGAAGTCATGCGGCCTGTTGTAATGGACGGAACAACAACAAGCGAGGGGGATTACCTACCTGAAGAGGCGATAGTAGAAAATCTGGCAGCGTCAGACGCCCCGCGAGTCTCGGAAGTACCCCAAATATCGGGCATCCCACAAGTCGATGTGAATCCACCAAACGGAACTGCAATATCGAGCGGGATCTCAACGCCAAACAGTACCACGACCGAGAGCCAAGCCCAGCCAACTGAGCCTGTGGTCGCAATATCTGCGCTGCTATTCTCAGGGCCACCGGGACCCAAAGACTGCCGCGGCACAGTAATGATGAATGTCCGGCTGCCCAAGCCCGGATCGCAACATTCGACGCCGAAATGCTACAACGTTCCTGGCATAGCACAATGCGCTACCTTCGTAGCGAATATGGATGACGGGTGTCAAGCGCGCTTATTTAACGAGCCGAACTGTTTGACATTCGCCAACCTAGCCGTGTTCACCCCGGAGCAGAAGGCCGTTGGCGGATTGCTGAGGAGCATCGAAATAACATGCGGGATCAAAGGCGTAACACCACCACCGTTAAACCTGCCCGGCTTAGAACTGCCGCCAAACGCTCAACAAGCCGTTGGAAAAGTAAGTTCTTCCTCTGGCTTCGTACTTCGAAAGATTGAAAGCTAACCGCTTGTAGTGAATCCGCCTAGTCAAATCACCTGGAATGCAAAAGCACAGCAACTCCAAACGGCCAGTAGAACAAAAAAAAAATCATGTAAAATACGCTGCGGAGCGAATTGTGGTTGAGGCTCATTGGTGAAATCAGAAGCCCCAGATGTCCGCCTTGCCAACTGAGAGATAGGAACCTGATATATCATATTATGCCCCGACAATGCCTTCTGTCTAGAAGAGATGGAGGACATAGCTTGGGTAGATGTAGTATTTGCCTTATGCAAGGGGATAGATATGACTTGGACAAATAGCATCATGCGAACTTATTAGTTCAGTGTGATGGGAACACGTCGCGAGCCACGGGGAGGGGAAGTAATCGTCGGAGCACGAATCAGGGCCGAGAAGTATTTGTCGGACGCACTTGAACTGATGCCCAAATATTGTCATGGAGCAAACATACGATAATGGCTAGAAATGGAAGCGGATGCATATGTGATACAGCAAATAGGATGAATGGGAGTGGTGAGAGATCAACTGATAGGGAAGAATTGAGATCCATGGATAGATCCAGTGCTAATTGAAGCGCTAAAAAGAAAGCTAAAACAGTGCCTGGGCAGACCTGAGCGACTTCCGAGAGAGTGATAGCGGGTCCTCTAGCGTCCGTCGTGCCACTATCGATAAAGGGATTTAGGCGGTTCAGGTGGGAACATCGGCGGCGCTAATAGCGGCTTATCCGGGGCAAGTCGCGTCATTACTGCTGGGTGCTGGTAGTGTCTTGTCTTGTGACTGGACTCGGCGTCAAGATTCAAAGACCGGAGAACCTCTTGGACCTCCACTTTCCTTTCTTTACTTGGAGAAGTTAACATCAACTTACCGACTCCAACTTCACTCTTGACCCTGACTCACCTACGTAGTTACTTCATTCCATACTCTTCGTCGTTCCATCCATTAACCAACATTCTCTTTGCCAATATCTCTTTCCTCGTCGCATTCACCGATCACTAATACCTAGCAGTACGAACTCCCTCGCCACTCTTGCTACCACTATCCCAATATCCGGTACGCGACTTTGGACAGCATCTCCTTTGAACAAAGAACACCATTTTCCCGACCCGATAGCGGAGGAAATAACATTGCAGATTCTCACTCGGGGGGACGAAAAAAATCTCAAGACATAAGATAGGGCAAAGGAATATCTAGGAACGGACCAGCCGCAGAAGGACAAAATGAGTAGCCCACGCAGACGGATCGAGACAGATGTATGTTCACGATGGCACTTACTACTTTGGAATGCAAAGCCGCTAACTAGAGCTGAAACAGGTTATGAAGTATGGAACATTCCTATCGGTTTGGTTCAACAGCTCTACTAACTGTCGTATAGGATGTATGATAGCTTCTGCTGACCAAACCCGAAACCCTAGCTAACTCCCTTAGGCTCATGTCCGACTATGAGGTCACTCTAGTCAATGACAACAGTACGTCTGCCCTCCGCTTCCCCTTGCATAACATGCTACTAACCAGATCGCCGTAGTGTAAGCCAGCTCGGCGTACCAAAGCCTTTTGTACACCAAATCCTCACATGTTCCCAGGCAAGAATTCTACGTTCGATTTAAGGGACCCGCCGAGAGTTAGTGTAAACTAAAGAACCCGAACTTCAGCTCAGCTGCCTCTAACCTGGTATCTAGCGCCGTTCGAGAACGGTATTTGGAAGGTTCACGTCGAGCTCCCCGATCAATACCCTTACAAGTCGCCTAGCATCGGCTTCGTCAACCGTATTTTCCACCCGAACATCGATGAGCTGTAAGTTGCTTGGGAGTTGGTCATATCATTGCACATATACTTTTTGGGGTTGGCTTCGACGTTCTGGGCAGGGCTAAAGATGCAAATTCATGAAACAGGTCCGGATCAGTCTGCTTGGACGTCATCAACCAGACGTGGTCGCCAATGTTCGACATGATCAACATCTTCGAGGTCTTCTTGCCTCAATTGCTCCGATACCCCAACCCGGCCGACCCCCTGAACGGCGAAGCGGCAGCGCTGCTGATGCGCGAGCCGAAGAGCTACGATGCGAAGGTCAAGGGTATATCTCCACCAATGCTCCTGGATTAGAAAGAGTTGGCTAAAGCAGGAAGCAGAATACGTTCAGAAATACGCCAGCAAGGATGCTGCAGACGAGGCCGGCGCCGAAAGCGAAGACGATGACGACATGTCCTCGGTAGCAAGCTTTGGCGACGAAGAGGACGAGCCCGCAGGCCAGATGGATGACGTATAAGTAGCTGTTCCGACGTTCGTTCTCTTACGTCTTACAAAGCTTCTCCATTCAACAAACACATGCACTGCGTTGCACTCTCTGGATTACGGAGTATTGCGGGTTTCTGGTGGTTACGGATGGTATTTGGTGTCGTTGCGGAGAATTTGCATAAAGGATTGCGGTGGTCACTGGAATTCTATCCTTTCTTCTCGAACGGCTAGCATTGGCTTTTTGTTGTGCATTTCCGATGACAAATTTTTGGTCTGCTTGGGGCGCTTTCGCTTCGGTTCATGAAAATGAGCATTCTATGGATTGCTCTCATGGTCCTCTATAGAAGAGGTATCAACAATAAATACGAATAAATCAACATGACCACACCCCTCTATCCAATGCTATGCCTGATGATATAACCTGGGTATCTTCAATGACCGAAACCAGGCCGCCCAGACGCCGTATTCAATGCAGTGATGATGCCTTAATCTGAATCATACTCGACCAACGCCGTCAACGATGCGGTACTTTTGCCTTCGTTTCCCGTATCAGTCGCATGCCCCTTTTCTAACTGTAGTTCGTTTTGCTGTTCCGATTCTGGTTCTGGTTCCGACTCTAGCCTTTTCCTCTTTATACCGAGAATCCTAGACGGACCCTTAGAAACATCTCCGTTATTACGATCCAGCGACAAGAACGGATCCTGCGCCACGCGCGTGTTACCCACGATCTCCGACACCAGGTTATCCCGCATTTGCGCAGCTGCAACCTCGGACTTCAGCTTCTTACTCTTCGTAGTTGCCTTCTTCTCGTCTGCCTTCGCATCTGTCCCGCTACCACTCGCACTCGCAGCGAACAACGGCTTCGCTAACGCCTTCTTGCCCATCTCGCCATTTTCGATCATCGACGAGGGTCCAAAATCCACGAGCGCGGCTCGCCGCGCATCCTCTTCGGTCGCGGCTAATAGATCGATACCCAGGCTCATGCGATCGCGCAAGTCTTCCGTCTTCGCAGCATCGCGCTCACGCTCCTTGCGCCCGACCCGGAACGCGGCCCGCAGTCGGCGGTTCTGCTCATACGGGTCCTCCCACCTCTTCGCGCTGTCCCTTTCCAGTTCACCAATACGCTCTTTCGCCTGTTCCAGAATCTTCCTATCCTCGATCGTCTTCTCGAGTTTCGCAAACGCATTCGTCCTCAAGGCCTCCCGTTCCTTATCCGTTAGAATCGGTTCTATCCCCCCTAGCCCGGACGCCAACGGATCTTCCCCCGTATCCCGCTTCCGCGCGCCCTCGGTAACGGTGTAGGTCGTGTTCTGGGGATCGGTCCGGATCTCGATGTCGCCGCCGCACTCGGCGTGGCGCATGCGGAAGGCGAAGATGGGCGTGCTGTGGTAGGCGCCGACTTTGCGCTTCGTGGCGTTGAAGCGCACGCCTTGCGCGATGAGCGTGGGTTGGGGGCAGTGCGCGCACCATATTGCGAACGGCATCTCGAAGCGGACTGTCTGCTGCGTGCCGTCGCGCGAGAACCCCGGCGGCCGCTTCTTGTGCAGCTTGTTGCCCGTCGTCGTGCCCTCGACGTCGGGCGGGACGTACCGCCCCATGTTGAAGCCCTGCATCGTGACGGCGCGCAGTTATGATTTGATTCGTTGTCAAGCTGATTCCGTGTAATATATTTCGTGCCTCGCTGGCGACTGTTGGGCTGTCGTCGCGTGGATGAATGGTTGGCTCTGGGAAAAGTGTGGGTGTGATGTAAGACTGCTCAAATCTGATAAGATAGGTAATTAACCATCTCTCTCTGTACTTAAATATCCATATGCGTTAGAGTGATAAAGTAACCGTTAGGCTTACCCCGTCTCTTGCATAAAAAGGGGCACGCCACAGTGCTCTGCGGAACTATTTCTTCCATACCCCCTATCAAGTCAAAAGCTCATACAAGACACTCTACCATAATTGGCACAGAACATAAGACATAGGCAGGAGTTTAGTAATTCACGCAAGGCATCAAATTAATGCTTAACTTAGTATGATATGAGCACACCTGAACGTCTCAATAACTGAGGAATCCTTAAAGAGTGTGAGCTAACTACTATATAGTCCATACGCCTAGGTATATACGTGAAATACTCGCACACTCCTAGGGGTTGTCAAATGAGCTTTCCCTTGTATAAATAACTAGTATCACCAGGAGAATCCCCATATATGCAAAGTAAGCTGCATCTGAAGTTTTGTCATCACCTTGGAAAATCCACTAATATCGGGTTTGGGGGGAGAGAAGTGAGCGACAGCACTCTTCTAAGTCCCATCTCATTTAGACAAACGTGCTAAGAGGTCAACATTTGTTGACCTTACTGTAACAGTCTGCAAGTCGCAATATGTCTTCATACCCTCGATGCCCGATTGTATTCCAACTCCACTGTCCTTGGTGCCTCCCCAAGGGTACTTCGCTCCAAGCTCGGCATGAGTATTGACCCAGACATTTCCAGTCTGGAACTGGTTGGAGATACGTTCACCCTTCGCCATGTCTCGGGTCCATACAGACGCCCCAAGCCCGAAACGGGTGTCGTTGACTCGTCTAATAACGTCCTCCTCATCTCTCCATCTGAGAATGGGCAGCACCGGTCCTAGAAGATAGGTGTTAATAGAAGCGAGCATGGGAGAGAGGACAGGGGAAGGCAGCTGACTTACCGAATTGCTCTTCAGTGACGATCCTCGAATCGTCCGGCGGATTCTCAACAATTGTCGGTGTAAAAAAGAAGCCCGTGGTCTCGCCCGCTCCCTCGACAGGTTTAGTGCTTCCAACCGTGATCTTGAGTTGCGATTTCTCAATGTCGGCCAACAGGTCTCTAATACGCTCGAAGTGAGCCCTGTTTCCCACCGGCGGTGTAGTCACGCCTTCCTCGAAGCCATCACCGATTTTGAGCTTCTTCACATTTTCGACGATACCGGCTAAGACGGAGTCGTACACGTCTTCGTGGACGTACAAGCGCTTGATGCAAGCACATATCTGTCCTGCGTTTTCGAAGCTAAGACCGGCGATCAAGGGAAGCGCAGCAGGGTCATAATCAGGGCACACGACAGCGGCGTCGTTGCCACCTAGTTCAAGAACGACTCTCTTCAGCGTCCTGCCGCAACTTTCCATTACTTTCTTGCCGGCTGCGATGGGCCCCATGAAAGTAATCTTGCCGATACCAGGATGCTCTGTCAACCATGGTCCTAGGTCATCGTTGCCGCTAAGGCACTGAAGCACCCCGGGAGGGAAGAAACGCTGGCCGAGTTCAGCCAACTTGAGGCTGCAGTATGGCGTGAAGGGTGATGGCTTCAGGATCAAGGCATTTCCTGTGAGCAACGCCGGCGCGATCTTCCCACAGGCCACGGCGACGGGGTAGTTCCAAGGGATGATAGCCCCTACAACACCAATAGGTACGTAACGGGTATAGACTCGATGTGCGTCGCTTTTTTCAAACACCTCTTCGGGAATCGTGAACTGGGCGAACTCGCGGAGATGCTGGACACCAATAGCAACGTCTGCTCGAGCTTTAGGGAACTAAAAAGCCAGATTAGTTGGTGCCAATCATTGGAAGCGTCTCATCGTTACCGGCTTGCCCTGCTCCTTAACCACCATCCGAGCGAAGTCATCTAATTGAGCCTCGACTGCTGTCGCATATGCCTCAATTGCCTTCTTACGGTCTGACCAGGGCACCTGACCCCATGACTTCGCGGCCTTCTTGGCGGCCTCGACGGCTTTATCGACGTCTTCAAGAGTGCTGACCGGAGTATCTGGATTTTTCTCCAGTGTTGACGGATTGACTGTGTAACGGGTCTCCACCGTATCTGAGATCTTCCCGTCGACTATGTTATGAAAGGTATCAAAACCAATAGCATCGTTGACAGATCCGTTAGCTGCCATTTTTACGAGACTTTGGAGTAACGTATTCTCTTAATAGGGGGGAGAACTTCCCGTATGTCTTATAAAAGAAAATAGAAGCAACCTTTCAGTAACGTACCCAGAAAGGGGTATATAAGGTTCAATCCGATGAAATGATGGGCGGAGGTGTCAGCAACGTGTCAGGGTTTTAGTAAGAGCCTTGACGAGCTCTTAAGGCAGGAACATGCGCTTCAGGCAGATATTTCCGGAAATATGTGGGCATCGCGGAGCCATAACCGAGCTGAAGATTGATAAGGACGTACGTAGACTGATGCAATTGGGTGTATATTGGATACAGGCGTCTATAGTTACTTAGAATGTCATGTAAAAAACTGTTCCGGATCTGCGTGAAAGTGCGAACTCACCAATGAATATACCTAGTCGTGGTACGAAGCCGCATCATATACACAGGCATTACCTACAAACAAGGTCCCACATGTAACTCCCTAGTTGCCACTAGTTAAAGGAAACCACAATATTCGTATAAGCCACGCAGTTCCGATATCTATACATATTTTCCTTCAGAATATGACTGTAAGTCAGTCATCATCTACCTGTGGGACCGATCCGGGGACAGTGGAGTCGCTGACGCTTTACCATCCCTGAGATGTATGGTCCTATATCCTATTATATCCGATATTAAGATGCTGCGTCAAATCTTATAAGTAACTCACGAGAATGGCGTCAAAGATTCAAATTTCCGAAGCGTAGCATAACAACATCCTAACCCTACACTTCTCTAAGCCTCCTTTTGAGTAAGACCTAACGTCCTTGGTTTATTGGGACAATTTCTCTGTGTTTCCAATCGCACTCCTCATCACGATATTGTTCCATAAGTTAAGATCTTATGTTAGGGGCGAGCTGGAATCCACGATCGTGTTGACGCCATTCTGCTTACTTACCTCATTTATATGGCATGGGAGGAAGCTCATGGCACCTAGCCAAGTCCCTCTTTATCCGCGATAATAGGCAGGTAGGTGGGTAAGTATAGATTGAATTCAGGGGGTTTCTTAGAACGACCATAACATCAGGTGAATCTGAATCTATATTTACCATGTATTCGCCCACTAAAATACTATGATGACTACTGAGGCTCAAGGTAGACTTGTAGATTCAAGGAAATGGGTAGTATTGCAATTTGCCATGTGACTTTAAAGTTCTCCGATTTCTATTTTGGTACCTGTATAGCGTAGATCATGTCTATATCAGATTAGGTGAAGGATTGAAGACTTTCTAGTCTCCTGCCTTCTTCGGCATTTCCATCAGCAAGTAGATCTCAAAATATACGATGCTGCTTAAAATGGTAGATTCATCTAACAATTGTGGATAATTGGATGCCAGTTTGGTCAAAAAAAGACACTCCACAAAACATAGTGATGTTCGCATGCTGACACCATCGAGACATGAGGCTGTGAGCAACAGCCAGGACATCCAAGTGCGACCATCTGGGGACATGGAGATGGACTTCATACCGACGATGGAAACAAGTATATTAGAGCAGATCGGCTGGCGCTTTTTTTCGTAGATTGTTTGGTTGATCATCTACTGCTTCAAGTTTCCTTCTTATAGTTTTCTTCTATTCATTGCGACCTTCAAAATGATCGTGTCATTCCTTACTTTCCTTCTTCTCTCGAACCAGGTGACGGCGTTGGCAACCGACATAGCCCCGGCAGCAACGGGGTTTCTCCACCGCCGCTGCGGAAAAGTGTCACAGTTCTACAACCCAAAGCCGTCCGACTGGCAGAACAACAACGTGGACCAATGGCTCGCCAATTGGATGAAGGACCATGGCAGCGATATCTCGAGCAGCACGCACGGCTTCGCTGGCGCCTTCGGTAACTGGGCTATGGGTAACCCGGACTTCTCCTGCCGGATAGATGGGTCAGAAGGCAGCTCGTGTGATATCCAACCATGCGACAACCGCGTGCTCAACAACCTAGGCGACAATATCCGCCCTGCGTATTACGTGCTGGAGGCCATCCAGGGGCTACACACCTACTTTATGGGCTTCAAGGATTCGTTCGAGGAGAGCTCCATCGGAACGGCGTTTATGAAGGAATCCTTCTCCACGACGTTTTATCAGGCTAAGAATAGCGACCGTCGGATTATGGCCTATAGGGAGATCATCAATGCTATCACCGCTGTTATCGGCATTGCCGTTACGGTCGCCACTGCAGGGGCAGCTGCACCTGTAGGTGCCGCCGGAGGGGCTATGGCAGCTATGGCTGGCGGTGCTATGTCGGCTGGGAGTATTTCACTACAGGCCGAGTAAGTCCCTTCTTTCGCGTACTCCCACGACAGAATACTCGACGCTGACAGGCCATCTAGCAAGGACGACACTCTGCAGCAGGACGCAGATCTCGGCGCGTTGCTCGGCAAGATAGTGGTTGATACATTCAAGAATTTCATCAACGCCAACAACGACCTCATGGCGGGCAAGAACTACGACAATTCGGGTGACATCAAGTCCTACCTGCAGGGAGGCTTGTTTGTGAACTATCCGGGCGTGAATATACCTGAAATGATAGATGTGTTTAACTCCTTCTTCATAGCCAACGCCGTCAACCAGCTGTGGCGCCAGCAAAAGGTCTTCATCATGGGTGGTGCGAAATGTGGCGACGGTCAGGGCATCGGCGAAGGCCCTCAGGACTACAGTGTCTGCCGTGATGGAAAAGCTTGGTATCTGTACTACTGGCACGAGGGCAACGGCGACTTTCTCTCAGCCAAGCAATGGGGTTACGTCACCATGCCGCCGGGAGCTGACAAGCTGGGCCAAGATATCTACCAAAATGTTACAGTCGCCGATGTGATCAACTCGTCCATCGACTCGTACAATGTGGCCGAATACAATTACGACGCCAACACGGCACAAGAGCGCGTGAAGGAAGCTTTAGAAGGCGGATGGAGAAACCCGGGTGCTCAGGGTACTTCATGGGAAGGCACCTTTACAATCCCCGTATGCGACGTCAGCGGAGTTGTCAATCAGGACTGGCAGGGTAAGGAATGGGTTCTCCAGGACTACGGCTCCAATTCCAGGCCAGTTTGGTGCGGTCCCATTTGCAGCAACGACTGGGGTAAGACGCAGCGCTTCATCAATGCGGCCAACATGGGTGGTTTTAAGAGCCCGAAGCACCTCTGCAAACCGCAACCCAATTATTAGCCTGGGAACGTCGGTGTTACTGTAATTCTACAGACCTTTGAATAGCAACTTAATCCTTATTTCTGTAGAATAAAAATCAATAGGCGCGGCTTTGCAATCCCATTGAAAGCCAGTGTTGAGACGTGTTCGATGGCGGACTTAGTGCAGATTTCGTATCAAACCGATGTATAATATGGAATGGCAGTTGATGTCTCTTCCAGTACGAACAATAGCCACAGATGATATATTGTAAGAGCTGTGACGGCGAAGGTAGAGTACGTAATCTACGATGTGAATGCCATGTCTGCGCTGAAAATGAAGCCATCTATACGACCGAGATGATGGAAATCTTGCTGTCTTCGAAGCCTGAGGGAGCGTCCTAAAGCGGTGTTGGCACTGCAGCTAATCTGAGAAGAAATATGAGGTTTAGGAATCGCATCGTAGTTGAAAACTACATCCGCATGATGGGATAGTAGAGGCTGTGGGTTGTGTATGCCATTAATGGGCAGCTCGAGGACTTGGGCGAGGGTCAATGTAGATGTAAAGTCCATCATCGAACTTGACTTTGACTTTTCTTTTGGAAACATAAACGTCAGTAGGCTGAAGACGGGAGGTAATCACACAAGATAATTTCCTATCGACTTGGACAAAACCTGCGTTGGGCGATTCAACTCTGTAGCCGGCGACCCTCGGTGCCGTCGCCTGGAAGTTGGGATTTCAATTGCATCGGAATAAAGATACTGGAGTACTTTTATGCAGTGTCGAATTTCTATATATACGCCTAGTTTCCTTTGGGTTTAGCGTAGTCACAAGTGCGTCACAGATGGCTGCAGCGACCCATAGCTGTCTGTCATCCATGTTACCAAACTGCATCCAAACATCCAAATTAGGGCCGGAAAATGCACCTGCGTATAGATAACACGTAGCTGCATTAAAAGTGATAGCAAAGTTTTATATGGGCTCCTCGAATATACAACATTATTAGGCCATGTCCTAAAAGCAATCTGCAGGTAACTGAGACGTGCTGACAGAAGCCGCAACCAAATGCATCTTGACTCACGAAAAAGGAAACGTTTTTAAGAACAGGTCACATCATCTGTCGACTCCAAGTAGACCCATGATCTTGTCATATTTTCCATGAATGCGGAAACAGACATGCCACCACATTCTAGTACACATACAAACTCATTACCACTTCCTCCCCTTATTTACCAAAGTCCCTCTCAAACTGGATAAGCCTTATAGCACAAACATACCCACACCAGAGACTAGTGCAGTAATTACATACGCGGCAAAGAAGGTTGTGCCATAGTTGAAGAAGCTGGGCGCGGACATGGTGCCAGCGGCAGCACCCTTGGACGAGCTGCTTGCAGCTGCGGTACCCTGTTGTCCAGTCGGGCTAGGCACAGTGCCCCGGCCGTCGGTCCCAGCTGCCGAGATCAAAGCCTCGCAGCCTGCTGAAGTTGTCGGGCTCTGTGTCTTGGCTAATCCACTGAAGTCGCAAGCGCTCGCTTTGTTGCTGCTGCCCTCGTAGTACTGGTTGGCAACCCAAGCAAGCTGCTGCTTGGGAGAACATCCACCGAGAGCACCGTAATCGCCACTTGTGGCATTGTGGGCAATTCCCTCACAGTACGTCTCGTCCGCGCCACAGATGTAGTTGAAAACAGCCGCATATGAATCCTCGTCGTCAGAATCAATGGTGCACTCCAAGTTGGCAACTTCGCAGGTGCAGAGCTGAGGGTTGACTGCAGGAGGCAAAGGCGATGCAACAGCAGCCCAGGTAGTTCCACCAACGGTAGGGCAGGCAGGGGCAGTGTTGGAAGGCGTGTAAGTGCTCGATTGGGTGATGGTTGGAGAGACCTTTGCCAGCTGCGAGCTTAGAGATGTGAAATCGGGATACGGCGAGACGCTGTCGCCATTGACTTCAACCAGACCATACTCGTTCTCCGAGTAAAACCACTCGTAGACAATACCGCCGGAGAAGACAGATGTCATGTTACCGTAGAGGACAGCAACCTCGGTGAAAGGTCTGTGGGTCGCGCCACCGTCGACACCCTCAATACAACCGTACTCAGCGAAGAAAACTGGAACGGGATAGTCCTGGAAGAATTCCACACGTTCGCCGTACGAAGAGGTTTCGTAGTTGCTGTCGCCACACCAAGAGTACACATTGTAGCCCCAGAAGTCAATTGAGGTGGAGTTGCCACCCTCAGGTTCGCAGGCGAAGTAATGGGCCAGCTCATCCCTGCTGGGAACATCGGCGGTCGCGTAACCTACACCCAAAGTATCACGGTAGTTCATCTGCTTAATGTAACCCTTCGTGTCACGGACAGCGGCCTTGACAAAAGCAGCGGCGGCAGTCTGGTTCTGTGCGCTCACGACTTCGTTGCCAGCAAAAAAGCCAATGACATTCTTGTATTTGCTCAGGCTGTCTACGACAGCGGTGTAGCGGGTGTAGAGAGTAACGTCCCAGGAGGGGTCGTTGCTGTCAATGGAAGTACCCGGCTCGCTAAGATCGGCGACAACGTAGATATCGTTAGAGGCCAATTGCTCCATACAGTCATCATGGTTCTGGGTAGGGTCGATAGCGTAGACTCGGATGACGTTGGTGAAGATTTGCTTCATGTAGGGAATGTCACGCGAACACTTGGAAGCGTCGGCCAAGGGATCAGTGTACTGGGTGTTGGAACTGCTAGTGCCATTAGGATTATAGTTCTCTTGGTAAGCGACACCCTTCAGATAGCTGGTAGCGGACAGTTAGCGCTCGGACCTGCCAAAACGACATGCGATAGACAGAGCGGCAGGTCAAACTTACAATTGGGATCCGTTGTTGCTGTAGAAGAAGTGCTGACCGACAGCCTTGATTACCGGAATGGTATTGTAACTTTGAGCGAGCGTGCCGGACAAAGAGGCCAGTCCCAAAGCGAGGGACGGCAGAGCCGAAGACGTCCACATTGTGACAGTCGGTGTCTTAGGATGCTGAGCGAAAGATTTCCAGGAAAACCAGCCGTGAAAAAAATAAATCGAAGAAGCTTAGGATTTTCGCGTAATCACCGAAATCAATAAACGAGTGTGCCGGTGATGATAAGTGAGTGTCGTGGACGATTGTGGTGATACAGTGGACAAGAAAATGGAATGCGAGAGGTTTGGTATGTGACGGGAGAAAGAAATAAAAAGGATGAAACTGGCGAACGCGCAAGCAGAGCGGACAAAAAGAATGAAGTGTGGATGCTGAACCGAATCAAGATCCTTCGTCTCGCACCAATGGTTCGGTTTCAAAATTGGAGAACAAAACCAGCCTTGACCACTTTTTGACCTTGGCGTGAGAGAAAAGAGGCGTAAGACTAGGAACAGGAACAGGAAATGGCACCAGAACCGACAGTGCGAAGTGCGAAATTTGGCTGATCAAGGACGTGTTTTCAATACAGACGGATGATTTTGATAGGTCAAATGGTTGAGAATACGAAGCAAGCAGTCTCCAAAACGGAGCCAGATGGGGCCTAGAATTTCGGGCCCTAAACTGGATCGCGCTTACTATCGTTAGTATCGACTACTTCAATTTCCTGTATCAGAAGGAAGCTGATGTGGACGGTGGCTATGCAAGGCAAACTAAAATGAAGGTGAGGGGCTGAACATGGTAAGAAAGGGGCGTGTGTTTATTATGGCCCCTCCAAGATGTCACACAGGTGACGTCCAATGCGATTCGATTGGCTTGGCAATTCCGACTTATCCGCCCCTATGATACAGTTGGGGGCCAATCAATGGAGACCAAACGCCCTACGAAAAAGCTTAGCCGACTTGGCAAGCTAAAATTTTAGTTACAGTAGGTACATACACTACACTATATAAATGCTGGACAAACCTTTCGGATTGATGATGTCAACGGAAGATCGTCAACGCTGCAGATGCAAATGCAAATGCAAATAATGAAACATCCCCGAATACTTCTTCAACAAATATCGCCAACCAAAAAAAAGGTACGAAATATTATTGACTAAGGGATAAAAAGTCAAGGCCCAGCCCACCCCTGAATCCGAGACCTTGGAATAGGGGTAACGGGTAACTCGTGCCGCAGCCACCAAAATTCCATTTACGCTACCTAGGTACCCCTACACCTTCAATGTTACCGACTGCAATATCAAATATGCCGAAATGGAATCCATAATGTCTACTACCTCGTAGCCGCACAGCCTCGCTCCTGACCTACACGACGCAGGAATAGAGTTGATTTACTTTTACAGGCTACTTTCCAGCTAGCTGCATCTGAAATCAAATGCTTCCCAAGTCCTTGTGTATAGAGCCATGAAGCTATTGACAGCGCCAATAATTCCACGGTTAATACCATGCTTCAAACTAACAATGTAATAGGAGAAGCACTCTTGGTTGTTATAACATTCTATCATGGAAGGTCCTCCAGAAAGCTGGTGGGAAAGAGAAAGAAAGAACTGCTGGCGATTGAGGCGATTGAGGCGATTGAGTCAACCCCTGAAGACATCCAAATCCCAAGCGAGAAAGTCCACCGTAGAGCATACAAGCAATCGCTGCATCGAAAGCATCTCATCAATACATAATCCAAGTGCTGCATTCGGAGCAGGAGCATGGTTGCATTGTCTGCTCGCAGATTCACCCATCGCGACCGGTTGAAGCAAACACAGTTCCTGTTGTGTTGAAGTTTACCTCTTCTCTGTTTGTCGAGATGTCTTGCCAGATTACAAATGGTAAAAATTGTTCAGATGAATATTTCCCAATCCAGACCGCCTTAACTGAAGGAAAGCGAAAGGCTCGAATCCTCCACAGAGAGTGGACTTGACGTTAAGCTAGTCACCCCGTGCAAGTTGCCAGGTTGCCAAATACTCGCAGGGGTAGAAGGATAGGAAAAGGCGGCATTACGCGTAAGATAAAATTACATTATCAACAGTTTCTCCCCACCAACGCCTCCCCTGCGGAGCCTTACGAACTAGAAACTATAATGTGCCAAAAGGAATATGCCGCTCTGCATATACACTATAATTTGGAAGTTCCACCTCCAATCGGACCCCTTAAATCACGGCTCTTTTACACTGAATATTCATCAAAGTAGATCTATGCCCCCACTAGAAGCCTCCAAGGGGTCCCTTATTTGGGATCTCTCCCTTTGACCGACAAGTGCTCAATTGAAACCTTTAAAACCACTCGGCCTACATGAACAGGTGAACATGCTGAATGATCTCGGGGTTTCTAGTGTACTGCTAGACAGGTTGTACTCGCTCGAAATTCCCGCCCTCTACAACTGACCTAGCAATATCAAAGCCGCCCAGGTATTCAGCAACACCAGTCCGCTTGAATCACGAAGTGCAATCGCAAAGGCAGACTGATAGTCTCTTGCAAGGGAATATATTTTCTTGAACTTGGTCAATTGGCTCAATCTAACAAATAGATGTCCTCTTCCATGCGGAGCCTGATCCCTCGTCCTAATTACGCGGTTCATTGTTGAGATTGTTGAACCGCGCCGGGAATCTCTGGAACCCAGCTAGCTCTATGCTTGGTGTACAACTCGGTGACGGGCTTAGCCTCGTTAAGAGCGTTCAAGTCATCCACAACGCCGACTTTGACGATCTTGTTGTCGCCGAAACTAGGGGTCTCGCGCCACAGGGTGCTGCCGCAGTCGCCGCAAAAGTATGAGGTGATCTCCTTGCCCGAGCCGGCAACTTTGGTGAAAGTCTTGGGCGTCCCCGACAGAAGTTTGAATCTCGAACCAGGCACAAGGATGTTGGTGCTGTAAGTCGAGCCCGAAATCTTGTGGCAGTCGAGGCAGTGACAAGTAAGCTAGTTATGTCTCAGAACATTGGAATAGTATTATCAACAGGTGCAGAATGTGAGATACAGACCTGACCGACAGGCTCGCCTTCGTACGAGATGCGGATTTTACCGCACAAGCAGCTGCCTTGCTTAGCCATTGTGTAAAGGAGTATGCAGGGGGTGTGATCGTTAGTCAACTATGATGTTTAAGTAAACCTTTGCTTCAGTATTTAAGCGGGGTTCTCGAGTAATGAGACTTGTCGATGGAGAAAGGAAAGGGTGCCATCAAGGTCCTCTAGGTGCATCTTATATATACTTATCTTCCATCCCTATAGCTGGGGTCTTGGCTCTTTGTCTTTCACAGTCTTAGAATCATTCCCCGACTGACCTCGGAGTTGAGGTCATGTTTGCTCATAGATTTCCATTGTGGGGGCCCCTATCCCCGCGGGATTTGAAGATTCCAAATCATATCGTGCGATGGTTTCCTAGCTCTGCATGTTGCGGCTCGCAAGGCGCGCAACATGTCGTCGCTGACAAATGTTAGGGCTGAAATGGGGCCTGTTTACTGATCAGGTCCGGGTTTTACTCAATTCTTGGCTGTGGGGAGTTCCGAGGTTGTCGTCAATTCGTTCTGTTTTTGGGTAAGCTTTCGGCTTCGGGTTGTGCCGTGAAAGGGATCGGTAAACGGGCTTGGCAACGGTATGCATCTCCGCATTGGACAACGAACTACGTTGAAGGGGGGCATTCTTCGAACGACCGAATGTCCTTCCCAAAACTGGATGTATCCATCGACTACCGAGAGCCGATGCTGAGACTCTACTTACCATAATAGGTCTCCGCGATGTCAATTCTCCCAGCAGCCAGCCTAGGATTTCATGTAGATCACGAACTGCTCGTTCTATCGTTGAGATTAAGCTACGACGATCCCAACATTGGCCAGATGTGGGACATCTTTTCCAAATTATCGTTCTCAGATCAGCGGGCTCACACGCATTAGCTCAGTTTCGATTGACACAGCATGACTAAGGCGCAGAAACTTGCTCATGCACGTAGTCCAGGGTGCCTCGTCCGGTCATGAACAATACCTGCTTGTTCCCGTTTTCCCCTCAGCCAAGGTCCTAGGCTGAAACACCGTCCTCTACATGATAATTAGCATTCCCTGCAAACCTAGAACAATCTTTCTTGCTAGACCAAACCGACCAGGCAGCCCAGGTCCAACATTATAGGAGGTAACTTACGGAACAGAACGGCTACTCTCACGAAACGAAGACATTAAGAAGTGAAACCTCCCAGTTTCTCTCGGTTCGCTATGTCTTGAAGACTGTGGACAATGTTCTGCTCAATACAGGAGATAGGAAACCTCTTAAATAACAACCATACATTTTAGTACATGAGCTTAAGGACAAGATGTCATCTCCATTAACGGCTTTACTTTACCCCATACGAAGTATGACATAACACTGAGAGTAATCCGGTGAGAAGGTTTATCTTACAGCTATATCCGCTAACATTTGAGTCATTCGTCTGCCCACCTCATACCTACCTGTACATCTCTTACCGGACAGAATAGCGGCAGACTAAATGGCCCATGTGCAAATAACACTGTAAACTACTATGCAAAATACCATGTAATATCAGTACTGTATGTCA
Organism: Hypoxylon sp. FL0890; assembly: GCA_022497025.1. Classification (NCBI taxonomy): domain Eukaryota; kingdom Fungi; phylum Ascomycota; class Sordariomycetes; order Xylariales; family Hypoxylaceae; genus Hypoxylon; species Hypoxylon sp. FL0890. Next base: position 54,060 of record MU386597.1, on the reverse strand, counting down.
CAGTACTATTCATACAATGGGCACTTAGTCTAACGCTATTATGCCGGAATAAAAGAGGCAGCGCTGATAGGAATCGAACCTGGTATCTTCAGTTTTACCTCCTTAACTACCGGACTCTGATTTGGTATATTTTTATTCTTAGTCTACTCGATTTTGTTCAGGATAGGGGGTCGCTTAGGCATGGCGTTGTTCTTGTGTAGCCTCTCCATACAGATAGGGGGATGTACGCATTGCTAACTAGCTGATTTCTTAGATGATAACAGTCAGCGTAGTGTCTGTCTCCTAGTTACGAGGTATCTTTGCTTCATGTTTCCCTGAAATAAATGAACCAAAACATGACATGAAGTATTTTAACACACTTGTTTTCTTGAACAACACTTCGAGGTTTAAGGTTGTATTCATAATCAGCCGGTCTATTGTACAATACTAATGTTTACCAACCGACTCTTTCTTTTCTCCGCCACATGACGCCAGTGCGATTATCACCAAGGATCCCATTTTATACATCTGATTAATGATAGAGGTAAGTTTGTCTTAAATGTGGTATCTAGATTGACGAAGGATAAGTTGTGATATGAGTTTGTGTCTTTGAGATGTAGAAGTATATCTTGGGTTCTCCTAAATGAATGAATAAGTTACGATCCAGCTATCTATCCCAACAGACCAGCCGTCTCACCGACCTACCTCCTTCCTCCTCGACCGACCATCCTCCCGTACAGTATTTGCCTTGGTAAAAGGATGCTATCCGAGAAGGCGTATTAAGACTACTAACCGCTCATTGGAAATCCATCTATCTAGTAAGTATCACGCCGTGTACTTTAGTATTGACCATCTCAGGCAACAAGACAAGATTTTGCTAGTTTTCGCATTTGGGTATTGCTAGGCGTCTACCACGGGGGGAAGGTACCCATTTCTGTGAGATTCGTTCAAGGGGATCCACTTGACGCCTACGATGATACCCGAAGTACAAGTTTGTATTGGTGAATTCCATGATGCAAGTACGGCCCAATAACATGAGGCATTCAATTAAGTGATTCGTTCGTATTTATATACAACGTCGCTCGTAACTATATACAGGAAGCGAAGGTGAGGCAACTATGTGCAAGAAACTTCAAAAAAACGGTGCTGTAGTGAGGGACGGAGAATGCAATGCAGATGGGCATTCCTAACCCGAAACCCCGGATAACCAAAACTCCCTTCCGCCCTACTCCCCTACTCCCCTACTCCCTTTCACCTATCCTATCCCTCTTGATGTATGTATAGGCAAACCCCTTATGTGGAGAGGTATTGAGCGACGTACGCGACTTCCATCATGCTGCCGTAGCCGTCCAGGGTGTTAGCGTTCGGCGGGCCGGGCTATAAAGCATTCTGTTAGTACAACAGTTCTCTCTCGCCTCGTCTCCCCTTCCTTATCCTCCCCAGTACATTAATAGAAGGACCACTTACCCAGTCGCCACCAACAGCGACGTTAAGAATAAAGTACACGGGCGACGCGGCCAGCGAGTTCCACACGCCCTGGTTGTTAACAGTCGAGCCCGAGACCTGGAAGAACTGGTTGCCGTCGAGGTACCACGTCAGAGTCTCGCCGGTCCAGCTGCTCGCGCGGCGGTCCCAGACAACGCGCCAGGTGTGCCAGCTCTGGTCAGGGATGCTCACGGCGCCACCGATGCCGTTGGGCTCGTTGCATGCGCCGCCGGGGTACACATCGCAGTGGATCGTGCCGTGGCCCGTCAGCTGCCCGTTGACCGTCTCCATGATGTCGATTTCGCCGCACGCGGGCCAGCTGACGCCGTTGCGTATCGAGTTTCCTAGCAGCCAGAAGGCGGGCCAGATGCCCTGCTTGTCGGCGATGGGGTTGTCGCCGAAGCGGATCTTGGCCTCGGCCATGGTGCGCGTGCCAGCAGGGGGCGTGAACGTGTACTTGGACTCGATGCGGGCGGATGTCCAGGCACCGCTGCTGTCCTTGCGCGGGACGATCTGCACGGTGGCGCCGCCGCTGAGCTGCAGGTTCTGGTTCGAGGTAGTGTATGTCTGCACCTCGTTGTTGACGTTGAGACCCGTGATGATGTTCCAGTTGTTCCCATTGACGGTCGATCCGGCCGCGCCGTCGAACGTATCAGTCCAGATATTGTTCCAGCCACTGTAGCCAGGTGCGGCTTCGGCCGAGACGCTCGTCACCGCTAGTGCGAGCGCCGAGGTGAGTAGTTTGGCAAACATATCGTATAGCTGTAAGGACAGTCTTATATGAATATAGATATAGATGTCGATAGATCGACGTCGTAGGAATATGTACACTAGTAGTAGAACCAAAACGGGATAAAAGGAGTGTAAGTCATAGACCAGCTGTATAGACTATGGAGATGCTTATGGTGAAGATCGACCCTCGTCCACTCGACGGGGATAGATTAACCATTTTATAACATTTTAGATATAGAAGGGATATATATGAACGGACAGGGATGAGGGAGATGGATTAACCACGGACAGCCTACCCCAAGAATGACAAGTCCGGCGCTGCCAGCCTGCACCGGGAACTGAGGTTCTCGTGAGCTTGAAAGGGGAAGGTGACCAGGGTCCCGAGCGTCCATGGTACCATTAGCAGCGCGCGCGACCAGGCGCCGCAAGCAAAACCACGCGTCTAGACCACGAGTATGAGCTCGTGGGGGAGGAATAGCTAGTGGTGGTCGGGCAGTAAGATTGAAAAAGCGCCGGCGCCGGTCAGGGCGTAACATAGTTGTCCGGGCGCGGTTGAGTTACACGCTCGAGTTACATCGCCGGAGCCCAGGCCCTAATTTGCGATCTAAAAAGCAAGATGCGGATTTCACTCTAAGCTGTATAGGTAGGTAAGCTTACCGGAAGCATATTGTAAGTGAGTTTAAAGTTAAAAGGCGCGTGGCTATTGGCAAGCCGAGCGTGACACTTCAGAATGATTAAGGGGTACGGGGATCGAGAAGACATTCGACGAAACATGGCTACACAACCTGCTTGGGAACGTAGATGGCCCTGATTGGGCAACCGATGAAACGCATTCCAACGAGGGTCGTTAAAAGCTCCGGAATGATCGCGGCGCAGGACCCCCAATCGTAGATGGCGCATAAGATCGGTATTGGTCGCAGATCACCCCGGATGGACGCTCCGCATGCTAAAGTAAAAGGTCAAACGCTGGAAGTGGGACTGTATAATAATATCACGGTATGCTAAGTTGATATCTGCCGGGCCTGACTTGACGGGATAGGGGTATATGATTGACAATAATTGACGGAGAAAAATAGGCAGATGACGGAATCGATGGTTATTTGTTTTGTATAGACGGCATAATATCTGAGATATATGACTAACATATACGTTAATGCCCTATCACCGTAGGAGAATTTTCCTACCTCAAGCCCCCGTGGCTGGATTCACATGCGGTGCGATCTGAATGTTGTGTGGACAGACTCCAAATGTCTCGGATCTCAATATAGAGCACCTGATTGCATAATAGTTAACTTGTACCTGCGCCGACCCGCGTGGATACTCCCTAGCAGGGATCCCGACTTCAGATGAAATTTTTGCCGCGAGATATGATTGGACGGATTTACACAAGTGCAGGCGGCGTAGATTCTTCAATATGGGTGGAATTTTCCCTCATCCCAAACCGGAAGCTCGTAGAGGCCGAAGAAGCGCCGGTCAGGGACTTGATAAATGCTGCCAACCGCTATGAGGAATTCGGATTTCAGAAGAAACTCTGCAATAGCTCAAATTAAAAGCATTCCGGATGAGCGCTGGTGATTCGGGCCACGTCCAGACTCCAACTCACTAGGCCAGGACAGCATGCAGGTGACAGCTGCACGTTCATGAGGCAGGCATTGCCAGGTAACAGGTAAACAACGTAACGTATCTTCAACTTCGTTGTCTTATCAGTTTTCGTCGACATTTGAATAACCATCATGTGAGACGGACATTCAAAAAGTGGTATATACCACCCTCTAGTTTGCAATTTACTCGTCGCAGACGTGCACGACTTGTAGTATCGTCCGGTTCTGCGTTGGCTTTCATTGTTGCGCCGTTGATACGCTATCCCCGTTCGCATTCGGTGAACAGTTGGCCCTTGTACAACAAGGCCATCTCGGAAGCCTGTAAGGGCCTATATGCGTGATCTCTGCCTCGTGAAACCTCGGGCTCATTGAACAAACCCATTGCTGCCTTGAAAACTGTATGATGCATTACCTAACACATCGCTCTCCTGGTCAAATAGCAGCAGCGCGCAGGGTAGGTAGTATGGACAGTTCAGGTATGCGTCGTAGAGCCTAACAGCGTGCTTTAGAGCACATGCCGGGAACACCTGATGATGGCCGGTCGGAGTAGTTGAAATCGATACGGGGGTTAATACCGTCGACTCCCGTTGAGACTACTACCAGTGACACCCAAGACGGATTTGCCAAGATACGTCGATGAGGCCGGCGGTGTAACGATGCATTCCTCCGTTCCCTCTGGAATGCGTCCTCAGCAACTTCCAGTTTCACGTGTAATGGCTGATCGCAACTGGCGCCCAGTTTGCTCATAGAGCGACACGCCGCTTGTTGACGAGACGTGAATCTTGATTGCCCCTCGATCGCATAGTTGGAATAGTCCCTTTTCGGCAAGTGCTTCGCTCAAATCCTCCCAGGAACTGACGCTGGGGACGAGTGCCTAAAAATAAGTTGTCCAGGCAAATCCTAAATCCGTCGCAAGGTCATACACTATGTCCATGGAGGGAGAAAGACGACATTCGTAGATCCATTTGCGAATGTGTCGCCCTTTTAGTTAACTAAGAAAGCATCTGTTGGTGATCGCGGCCCCGAAGTGAGTTTGTAAGTGCCCGCAGTGGGTTTCGGGCTTCAAATAGACGCATATGCTTGATGTTTTTTTCAATGGCGACTTGTATTACGATTTCTCAATAATGGTGGGTTGCATGCTGTAGACGGTGATGGTCAGTGGTTCGCTCGGGTCTGGAGACAATATTATCGTGATGCTGGAGGGCGACTAAGTCGTGATATGATTATTCCGCGGGAAAGAGGAAAGAAAAATTTTGGGGAGTTGGGAGTGGGCAGAAGCATTTATGATTTTCTTTCGCGGCCCCCTTTGCCTAGATTTTGTAGTTTGAAGAATACGGGGCCTAATGTCGATCATGGTGTATCGGCGGTTACCCTTCAGCCCTTGTGAAGGGAATACGAGCCTTCGAAAATCATTTCTCTTTTCGCAATTTTCACGAACCATCTGCCAATACGTAGGTACTCCATTATCAGAGAAGGAAAATTGTAATTGTGTAAGTTAGTCTCTGAATAATCGAAAACCTCCATCTACAATCGGCGCGCCGCCCATTTCCTCATCAGACGCCTCCTTTTCATCTTCGTCCTCGTTTAGTACCATCTTCTGGCCGAATAAGGTCGCAAAGAACCGGTCAATAGCGCTCTGCTCCCAGCTTCGGCGGTCTTCCGGTGCCATGAAATTTTGTAATTTATCATGAACGTTGAAGCGCATTTTTCTGCCCTTGCTGGCCTTGGTATCGACGTGTCGCTTTGCCTTTGCTTCCTTCACGGCGGCAAACCGAATCGTCGCTGCGGGGCCGCCTGGAGCTCCAGAGGCATCTCCCGATCGTTGATCGACCAGCTCTTTTAGTAGTAGCTGATAGAAATCGGCATCGTCATAGATATTAGGGTCCTCGTTGACCTTCCGTGCGACTTGCGCCGGCGCACATGAGCGTGGTGTCCTTGTCCGCTTGATAAGCCGTTCAGGCGCATCCAGCTCTTCGTCTAACCTTGTAGTAAGAGGTTTCTCCACTGTGTTGGTAAACTTGCGGGATGACCTGTCTACCATCCTTATGTTCCGTGCGTTGTGTGACCATTTCTCTAGAACTGCCCTGCGACGAATAAGTGCTCTTTGTTCTACAGCCTCCATATTCTCCCATATGTCTTGATTTGGTGTATCCGTATCCGCAGTTCGTTTCCTTTTCTGTCCTGTCTTTGTGGACACATCGGACTGAATGCTGGTTCGGAAACCATCAATTGCGTTCCATAGCTTGAGCGCAGCAGCTTCAGCAGCTTCGTACGGTTGCGACTGTTCTCCTAGATCCTCGACGGAGCTGAACGAGTTCACCGCGACGAGAGACTTCTGCAATCGTATACGAATGTTGAGGAGTGCATCGAACGCTTTTCGTTGCTGCCGAACTGCCTTCCCTTTGGCGATATCCTTTTGCGCAGTAATTGATAAAGTACCGGCCACGTTGCGTTGGTCGGTATTCATCATTTCTTGAATCGTGGCGCGACCGGAACCATTGACTCTCGGAGTCTTTCCTAGGTCATCATTCTCCATATATTCATCTTCATCTGAGTCCTCATCTTCACTACCCGTATTACTCGCGTCATCCATATCCTCCATATCTTCATCTTCATCATCGTCGTCTTCTTCAGCCTCGTCATCTATGAACCCATCGATTCCTTCGTCGTCGGAAGCCTCCTCATCGTCGATGTCCTCATCAGAGCCGTCCTCTCTGTCGAGTGCTTCCCCTTCACTACCACTATCGTCGTCGTCGGATACCATGTAGTCGGCGGCAGTGGGTCTGGCTACTCTTTTCCCTTTCTTGGGCATAGCCTGCGAGCTCCCTCTGAAGACAAAATTCTTGAATTTCTCCTCGTCGCTTTCGTTAAAGGCATTGTCGCTGTCAATTTCGGCGTCGTCTTCATTGTCTTGGTCAGCTTCGAGATTAGCCTCGTCAGGATCATCGAATTCTTCTAATCCACTATCGCCGTTTAGATCTTGGCGCGCGTCTTCGTAGTTCGATGAATTTTCATCATCGTGATCGTCTTCGCCCTCGTCTTCTTCGTCCTCATGGGGTTCCTCGTCATCATCGTCGTCCTCGAGAGCCGCGCGACTCACAGGTGTACCTCTGTATCGGGGGCCTAGTGCGACTGGTTCTTTGCGACGAAGCTTGCTCTTGCTGTAAATTTCTTAGTATACACCAATTACAATTCTCGTTCATTAAATTTCGTACCCTACGGAGACGTAATGCTCGGTGCCGGCATTTTCATCTACACTTTCTTCGCTATCACTGGCGCTGTCTTCTTCCGGAACTTCTGCTTCTGGATCAAAATCTGTTTGGGAAGTGAGCGTTAGTTCAATCTGGTCCGACAAGCTTGTAGTGACAAAATTGGCGATTCATACCCTTCGCTGGGGCGTCTGTCCATTCGGCAAATTGCCGCGCGCGACCTTTCGTCTTTGACATCGCAGGACCTATTATCGACGAATTGTCTGGATGGAAAGCAGAAATCAAAACTCAAGTCGGCCCCACGCTATGTGGAAAGAAAGTTTAGAAAATTTTAGCGGTGGGAGCCGGCAGTATCCGTTAGTGTGTTAGCGGTCCTAGGGGTCCCTGAACGCCGAATAGCTGCACTCCAATCGAGTTTAATTCTAGTCCTGTACACTATAGTAACAGCCTGGTGTCCAAAGATTAAAGACCCGTGGACGACGCAAATCGACATAATACTAATACTGAAGTTATCGGCGAGATGAAATTCTATCTTTATTAATCACTATGTAAAACTATAGACGCCGCGATCTATTTCTTATTCATTCTTACAAATTTTATGGAATCTGTCTGAAGAACAAGCGCACCTGATAATTCGGACATCATGGCGGCCATCCAACGCCGATTCTTGCACCACACCTTTCGCGCTCTTAGCCACGAGAACCCGCTTGTAGGTTCTGGTTTCTTTTCGTATTACTGAGAAAACTACGCTCATTCGAGTCTCAGGGTCTACCCCGGACGGGCTCAATCCCGCGGATGCAGCGCGGGCTCCCGGAGCGGCGCAAGATCAAGGATGTTGCCAAGGTAGTCGCCGTGTCGTCGGCCAAAGGAGGGGTAGGGAAGAGCACCGTCGCAGCGAACCTATCACTAGCCTTCGCGAGGATGGGTTACCGCTCCGGAATTCTCGACACGGATATCTTTGGGCCGTCTATACCAACGCTCTTCGACCTGAGTGGTGAGCCGCGGTTATCGTCGAGTGCGTAGTTTTGGGCCGAACTCCCTACTGTGTATCACCCATACAGTGATCAGGAATGAGACTAAGTCTTAAAAATCTAGATAATCAACTACTGCCCATGTCAAACTACGGCGTCAAAACCATGTCAATGGGATATCTAGTCGGTGAGGACGCTCCCGTCGTATGGCGCGGCCTCATGACCATGAAAGCCTTACAGCAACTTTTCCATGAGGTCGATTGGGGCGGTTTAGATATCCTGGTGCTTGATTTGCCACCCGGCACAGGTGATACGCAACTTAGTGTCACGCAACAGATCATACTAGATGGTAAGCGCCCAAGCTTCTACTTGGCATCGAGTTTCAGGGGTACTAAGACGGCTCCCAGGTTCGGTCGTTGTGACCACGCCGCACACATTAGCAGTGAAGGACGCCGTGAAGGGAATCAACATGTTCAAGAAAGTCAATGTGCCGTTGCTCGGCCTTGTCCAGAACATGTCCCTCTTCAATTGCCCACATTGCCATCACGATACGGCAGTATTTGGGTCTAATGAACGTGTCAAGGAAATCTGCCAGCAATATTCTATTGATCTACTCGGTGATATCCCATTGCATCAGAATGTTGGAGACGATGGCCAAAGAGGAAAGCCGACTGTGGTCTCTGAGCCTGATAGTGACAGGGCCCAGGCTTTTATGAATATTGCGAGGCTGGTAGGGTCGAAAGTGGGATTGTAAGATACAACGGGAGCCGATATTCCAATCGCGATAAGGCGGCGCTCCCAATTGCTTTTCTATTACGATGGGACTGACACTAGGTGGTTTGCTTTTGGCCCTCACATTGCTTCGATCTATAACGTTTTGTAGCCATAGGCATCTTCTACCAGCGGTGGCGTTGATTGCGTTCGCCAGTAGTTGGTGAAGCGCTCCGGTTCCTGTCCATAACGAGACTTTAGCAAATCAGTACATGATTTGGTCTTGGGGCCGTTAGAATAGCAAAAGGAACCCTCCATTTTGAAAACCTGATTGTATTCATGCTCAACAGTTCGGTCGAAAGACCCGAGGCACTGAAGAGAGGGTCTAGTTCGACGGCTATGTTAGCATCCATAGAACCTAAACAGGGACAAAGGGGATCAAAGCCTAGAAACATCCGTCCATAACCCCTGACTCCCGTTAACGACGTATTCCATACAGCCCTCTACGCATTGATGGCTACCTGCAGCCAGTATTAGTCCAAATCATCATTGGCTTGATAGATGTGGCGGCTTCTTGTGGGATCCTTCCGCATAGCCTGCCCCGAACCTGTGAAACCGACTATACCACAAGTTAGCTGCTAATTCAATGCTGAATTCATATTTCGCAAACTGACCTCTGCCGTGAACGCCTTCAGGCGTTCGGAACATACTCTCCTTCTTGGTTTTGTGTGATTTGGCAAACTTTGATTTGGTATTGAATTCTTGCCATTTGCTCTTGCCAGCCTCAAGCTCTTTAGTCGCCTTGAGCTTCTTGGCCTTGGGTTTAGCATCCCCGGCATTCTTCAATGCCTCCTCTCTATTCTTCTGTGCCAGCTCGGGATTGATGCTAGCGGCGGCAGAAATGACGCCTGGGTTGGATGAAGTTGAAGGCGCCGGCGGCTGAGACGGCGCGGAAAATGGACTGGCGGTGTTGACAGGCGTGCCATCGGCTTTTCGCTTTTGCGCTACGGGGCGGATATCCTTGGCGCGTAATTGCTCAGTCGTATCATAGTTCTTAAACTTGACGACGTAAATGGGAGCCGTCGAGGAACCAGTGATGGAGGTGATGCGCGCGGGGTAGAACGCTTTATCTCCCGATACCCATTTCGCCATGACATTGTCGTTGACCTTGTAATTTACTGGACCGGCATCGGCTTCCTTCTCCTCGGTGGGAGCAGTCTTCTTGAACGCCGGGTGATTTTCTCGCGACCATTTTTCCTGGACTGGGGGTGGCGATGGCTCTTTCGGCTTCGGAGATGGTGCCTTGGTCGGCTTTAGTTCAGCAAGGGTCTCGTTCAATAGCGCAAGCGCATCATCTAACTCAGACTTGAGAGCGAGAAGCTCTGCGTTACCGGGATCATCTTTTAGACCAATGTTTACGACATCGAGCTGTTGAAGGAGTCAGCTTTGGTGTAAAAGGGTTGGTGGCGATGCTTAGGGCGTGGACAACTCACCTGTTCTTGATACTGCTTGATGTCCTCTTCGAGGCTGGCGATATCAGTCATGTTGATGACACGTTCGGCTTAGGGATCGCTAAAAGGGAACGGAACTTCAGTGTCTAAGTTAAATGACGTACAATTGAATACGGAGAAGAACCACAAGTAGTATGTATGTTGGGAGCGGCGCGTGAGCTGCTCCGACTTCAGTATTTTTTGGAGTTGGGAGTAATGTATCGTCTCATTCCTTGGGCTGCTTGGGGTAAAAGATAAGCTTAATCGTAGCTGAATTACGTAATCATACGCAATTGTGGATAGCTGCTAAAGAGAGGAGACTTGGCATGCACGTGCATCGGGCTGCAACTCAGCTGGCATCGACTGTCAAATAAAGATATTAGGTTAGGTACCTATTCGGTGAGTTTAAATTCGATATCAACATCCCACTCAGACGGTGATTACCTACCTACCTACCTAATGCTTCCACTTTACTATTGAAGTAAGTTTCCCAAATAAGCAGAATTGTATTACTACTACCACGTCGAGGCGGAGAAAATGAGGTCGCATAGACCCCTTACATGAGTCCGTGCGCTGCTTCCTCACAAGACACTTGATCTCATCCATCTGGGGTCCGACTGCTGATTTTTGACCTTACCTCAGCCTGGTAGTGTCTGTTTGATAGCGGTGGAGGGGAGTGCCGTGTCCAAGTCGACCAATACTTACCTGCCTACAGGTTAGGTAGGTATACTATACACGTTCTCGACAACTGTGTTCTCAAATGATCAAGGCCTAACCTGGATCTAGGGATGATAATCACGGTGGAGATAACTGAGAATGTTTCCCCATGTCTGGTGCAATTCAGTACCTCTTCACTGCTAAAGACGCTTATATTAGTATGATTCCCTCGGAGGATGGAGTCGCACACGCCCAGTAGCGGCGAGACTCATACTGAGGCAGATCCCGCTTGCTCGGAAGTGCATTAGTCAACTCCGAAATATAATATAATCACAACAGCATGTGTTTCTCTAGGAGCTTTCTAGGTCTTATTTCTTATCTACATAAGGTAACTTACCTACGGCAATTGTATCTTGCGGCATCTGAACGGAGGACAGTTAGATTCACGATAAATCCGAAGAATGGAGGCTGCTAATTTGCGAGGAAAATGCCAAAATCTGGCGCAACACACTTTAAGCTAATTAAGCGAAGCTGACCTTCTACGGTGCAGTGCATGTCTACTGGAGAAGAAATGACTTGCAGCAGAGCATCGCAGCATACTTCCGTTCTTAGATGATGACTGTACCTAACGTTGCAGTCCGGTACTGCAACGCATAAGCTATGAGCTGATACGTGCGTTCGCACTTGCAGTGGGCATCTCGCAACGCCGCATGCTTGGATGTGAGTGGAAGTATGAATTTAACGTATTGTCAATATCTTATATCCATTGGTAGCCTCGTGGCCCAAGCACTATGTTGATGACCACCCAGAGCTGCCCTGTGTCTGCCTTACTATGAATCCATTCCACCGCTTCACCAATCCATTTTTCTTACGTGCTGTTCACGAATGAAGTTTGGCCCATTATATACTAGTCAACGCGCCATATTCCGCCTATTATTAATACTTGTTATAGAGCTCGGTTTTCTTGGTGGTTACTCCACGCAAGTAATAGGGGCATTAAGCTCGCTGGGCCGTCTTATCCCCCTTAGATGTTCCTACAATTACAAAGTGTGGCAGAGGCAGAGGATGATTGGTGGCGAGTGAGCTGGCAGGTGCTGACGGGACACAAGAAAAGAAACATTGAAAAATTCACTTCAGGGGTAATTAGCGAAGTATGGCTGTCATCATCCCAGATTTATATTTGATCGTAGTGGGTAGTAAATTCAATTGTCCTCGATCACCGATCTTCTCTAATGTGTCCAAAATAATGTAACCTGACGAGTTGATTCTACTACATTGCGGCTGATAGGATTACGTAGGTACCTAACGCAACTGGAGTTGTAGTCCTGTCCTTCTTCCATTTAAGCAGTGTCTAACCTACCCGGTTTCCTCCTCAAGGACTGCACAGGAACTTGTGGCATTCAAACACAGTCCGTACATAATATGTCCTCTCCACTGGATGGGCTCTATTTGCTCACGCCGGAAGAGCAAGACGTCATCCTCGAAGGACCGGCGCTCGCTCCTCCGGACGGTGTTGCCATAAATTTCGACAATCCGCCTAATCAAGACACCCGAGCCCGAGCCATAGCCCTTGTTTGCCTTACCCTGGTTTCAATAACATTGGTATTGAGAGCTTATGCGAAATTATTCTGTTTGAAGAGAGTACATATCGAGGATTGTAAGCGTATCGTGTCTCCGATGGTGGTTATATCTAATCGCTCACAGGCCTTGCGCTTCTCGGATATGTGAGCCATGCCTCCTTAAATTGTGGCTAGTTGGATTTACTTGCAATCGATTACTGACGGGTATGTAGGGCGTTTATATTGGTTATATTTACTGCATGTTCCGCTGTAGTGAACATAGCTTCCTTGTGCATCAATGGAATATCCGCGTAGTAAAACTCGACCAGCTGCTTTACGTGAGTACAGCTAATTGACCTCCACATCGTTGGAAAATTGTCTAAACGAATATAGTACGTACAGCTAGCGTTCAATTTCTACGTAATTGGTATCCTCTTTCTGAAAGTTGCTATTCTCCTGGAATGGATGAGGATATTTGCACCACTTGGCACCCGCGGAGCTTTTTTCGTAAGTCGTCTTTGTTAATCTTACATTATAGTACCGTCAAGTCTAATCATTCCTAATTAAAACTCCCTGTTCTGATCTTCTCCTCAGTGGACGTGCCAAGGCTTATTATGGTTCTCCGTTCTGTTTTATTTCGCGGTCGAGGTTGCCAGTAATCTTGCCTGCATACCATTCCACAGGTAGGTAGTATAAGTGTTTGGCTACCTCATGTTAGAAATAAAGAGAAAGGCTAACCTGCAACTCAAGAACATGGGACAAACGAATCCCGGGAACCTGCTTCGACAGAACAAGTTTGGATCTAGTTACCGGCTCAGTGAATCTCTTTACAGATGTTTTCATACTTCTGTTCCCGCAGAGAGTTATCTGGCGACTACAACTAAGCACTAAGAAGAAGATTGGTGTCTCATTTTTATTCGCTGTTGGCGTAATGTATGTAAAATTCCAATCTATTCATTGCCTTATGATATTACGAGCCTCACTCTGCTAAAAGACTATGGCGTTGTAGTGCTTGCGTGTCGGCAGCCTTTCGAGTTGCTGCGACCGTGGAATACTCAAAGTCTCTGGATTGGACCTATGCTATATCAAAGGTTGCGCTATGGTGCCTGGCCGAGCTCACTTGCCTATACATGGTGTTCTGCATCCCGACGATTCCAAGGGCATTCAGTGATTCCAACTTCCTCAGGAAGATAATCAATTCTCTAAAGAGTCGAGGAGAATCGATACGGCCGATATCGTATTCTAAGCCACCAGGTTCAAACAATGCGCATTATCAAACGATGGGTTCCGACGTACGATTGCAGAACATTGACCCTTTGCACCCCCAACATGCGTATTCAGGCTCATCCGAAAGGCCCCTAGAGAGCCTCGAAGAAATACCTAAGACGGCCAAGGACCATGGACGTATAATATGCACCACAGAGTTCACAGCCACGGAAGAGCGCGGAAATAATGAGAATATCGGGATGGACATTCACAGATCTTGGGATCCAACCCATTTGGGATAATAACATTACATTGATAGTATGAATCCAAAGTTGGTCAACTTGTAACTAGCTGGGGCTCAGAAGGACATGAAGATCGCAGTGTCTACTCTTTCCGGGTTGGAAAGGCCGTAATTATCGTGGAACAGAGAGTAGGAGGACTTATAAAGTAATCGATACTTCTACCCAAGATACTAATATTGAGACACTGGGGTCATGAAGGGACTGAGGCGACACTGGCAGAGGTGACCCGTCAGGTTTCGACCGGAGAGGGCCTGGACGCCTGAGGTTTGGGTCTGTTGGACTCTAAGACAGCGTAGACAAGGTAGATACCTAGGTTTAGAGTCTCTTACGGAACAACATCGTTCGTATTCCCTGCATAAGGTTGGCATCGTGACAGTCACGGTAAAGGCTACTCTGAGTTAGTATCGGCCGAGAGTTCTATACGGCGTGTCTGAGATATGAGCACCTCTTTAAGTCTCCCATTTGTTCTATTTACCTATCTAAGGTATATTTAAACAAACTGTAAGCTGGATCGACTTTGCCTTAAGACGAAAATAAGACTTCTATCTATAAGTGAACTCGATCCTCTAGGTACCTAAGGCACCTATTAACCTTCCCTTCAGCGTCAAGATATAGCTTACCTAGGTAGTCCCACTTTAAAGTTGATCAGAGCAAGGAGTGTCTTGCATCAATGGGACAGTTCCACCAATCATGTGAGTAAGTTGATTGTGCGCCCACCGATCCGGAAGTGAGCTCTCTACTACTGCAGGGCTGCCCCTGAGTGGAGACCAGCTTTCTCTTAGTACCTCTATAGAGGGATGAGGGGCCCCATTTCTGCATTAACAGTCGGGATGGTGGTTGTAGGGATACGAATGGCTATCTCCAGATTAGAATTGTCTCGCAATATTAAGCACGGAGTACCTTCTACTCTTCAATCGGTAGCCCCCGTGACCTATGGGACGGCCGGGAGAAGGTTACAATTACACGGGAATATGCATATGATGATCCTTTGGCTTCGTAGAGAAATTCCAAGAAACAGTAGTAGCATGCAATATTCACCGTCTTAGAACAGATCACAAACCCATTGAATCAGAGGCTTACCATATGATGCCTATAACGTACCTGTTTTCAAAAGACCATAGAAAGAACTGTCCTGAGACCTCCCACAGTAGTGGCGGAGAGAATCTTTACTAAGTCCTTGGTCAAGATTCGGCCTGTTCCTAATACGGACCTATGTCAATTGTACGATACTTTGTAGACTTAGTCGCAGGGCTAACTATCCACATCACCAAGATCATAGTCCTTAGGCACTCTTTGTTTAGCGACAGTTCAACTGAGCTAGTTGGATAGGAAGAATACACCTGTTCCCTTGCGAATCTAAACTGCTGTATATCCCCAGTCTACCATGAAGTCCTCTACCCGTCGTGCTCGCGCACTGCTCTTCACCGCGTTGAGCCTTACAGCTGCCCAGAACAGGGACACATAGTAGGTTGACTTCGCCTTTCAAGCACAAGGGCAGAGGGACTTTCGTGCTAAGCGTATAATGCATAGCACCAACTTTGCGGGCTCCAGAATCGGGGTACCAAACGACGATGTGAACACCCCAGCCATAAAAAGAGCTTCCGCAGAATGGATGGTCCCGAATCTTTGCGAACCCACAGGTGACAACCCTGCTGATAAATAAAACGGTGGCCGCTTGGGTGGGCTTCATAGGAAATGGTTGTTCAGGAACGCGCGGAGCTCTTGCGCAAGCTGGCGTCCTCCTTAGAGTATGTGTTTGCTTCTTCTTTTTCGACTTATATCCGTGCTCATTAGGGACATCCGGTCTCAATATGTGTACCTAAGAGGTAGCTTGGGTACGATAGTTGCATGATGACGGGATGACGACGGCAGATCCTTGGGTCGAGTGGTATCTCAAGCGGGCAAGATTCAAGAACGACGTCGAAGGTAAGTCCGAGGTCTTTAGAAAGCGCGTATCTCTTTAGTATAGTTCCAGCTCTTTGAAATAGTGAAACCGGGCGATACGATAGCCGTTACGGTAGAGGCTACTTCTGCCACAGCCGGTCAAGTGTATGTTACCCCTATTTTCCCCTGTCGTCAGTTCGGCAGTGACTTGATTCATCTGCAGCACAATCAGCAATAAAAGTAACGGACAGAGCGTTATTGAAATATTTTAGTCTCCAAACCCATCAGACCCGGGCTCAAACCTCTGTGGTGGATCTGGTAATGCTTGGGCCGTGATTGAGACGACTGTTCGGACATCCTTCCCGGATTTATCGATATCATCTTCAATAACTTCGAGACGACCGCGTGGACAACCCGGCAGACATATAACATCAATAGTCCGGCGGCTTGGCTGTATGACACGAAGCCAGGCGTCACATTTGCCAACAACGGAGCGAACACCGGACACAGGATTTCGGATCCATTCGACGAAGGGTACTTGATAGGTCTAATGATTGGATAATACGAAGAATCCTACGAGATGAGAAATACAATTTTAGTTATGAGGGGTATCTATATTCGAATCGGCTCAGTTCTGAGATTAGAGCGATGTGATTCCATTCCGCAGTCTCTGTCGATAGCCCAAGTACCATCTATACGTTACTTTTCGCGGACACGTCCTCGGAGAGTGACATAATCTGGCGATGTATATCTTCTGCTTCCGCATGCTTCCCTTGGGCATTGAGTGATTTGTGCAGGTTGCGCATCAACGATAGCAAATCATCGTAATTTAATCGCTCTTTCCCGGACTTCAACACTTGACGGAATATTTGTTCTCCCTCCGTGTACCTTCCTTGTCTGTGAAGTGCTACGCCAATGTTCTCCAGGTTACTTAGGGTGTCAGGGTGTTCTTCTCCCAGAACCTTTGACATCAACTTGAAAGTGTCGCGAAGTATTTTCTCTGCCTCCTCTTCTTTTCCTTTCTGGCATACAAGTGCCAGCCCTAAAACATTCAGAGCGAATAAAGTTCGGGGGTGCTCCTTCCCAAACAGTTCACCCATAGGCGGCAGGGTCTTGCGCAGTAACTCTTCCGCCTCCGAGTAGTTTCCTAGTCGAAGAAGTGTCATCCCAATCTCCTTCATGGCTAACAAGGTGCGAGGATGTTTTTCTCCCAGCGCCTTTAAATTGAACTCGTAGACTTCGCGAAGTGTCTCCTCCGCTTTCACCTTCTTCCCTTGGACTCCATATAGCCAACCAAGATTAGACATGGCTGTTAGCGTATTGATATGTTCTCTCCCGTATACCTTTCGCGTTAGTTCTAAGTTTTCGAGTAAAATCTTTTCTGCCTCAAAATATTTTCCCTGGCGCATTAACGATATACACAAAGAAATTGTACTGCTCAGCGTCTCATGGTGCTCCTTTCCTAAGGCTTTATTGCATATCGCGACTGTTTCTGAAAGTATCTTCTCTGCGCTGATGTAGTTTCCCTGGCTGAGAATTGCACGCCCCAGGCTCCTCATTGTGCTTAACGTCTCTGGATGTTCTTCCCCTAGCACTTTCCTCGCCAGCGCTAATGTTCTGCGAAAAGTTTCTTCCGCAGCAATGTACTGTCCCAATTGATCCTGGCAATACCCAATCCTGTGAAGAAGTAACACTCTAGCCGTAGTATTTGCTTCGTGATCCCCAGACAAATCTGCAACGCAAGTACCGTGCATCAGGTAACCCTCCCATATATGTTTAGTCTCGTAGGTAGGTCCCTTTGGTAGGAGATCTACTAATCGTCTCAGTGCCTGATCTACCCAGTGCCGCCACCGATGTCGGATCTTCAACCACTCCTGCGTGGCAGTATGTACTAATCGGTGGACATCGTATGCCTCTGCATCCAATGTCTTCTGTGCTCGTTGCCTCAGCCGTACTGTTACGAAGGCGTACGCCTTCAATGTACCTAGCGCCTTAGCCATTGCGACCGGAGAACTCGGCGGTAAAAGCGATGCTGGTATGTTGTTTCTTCGTACACAAGCCATAAATGCCAGGTAGTCGGCAGCCAATGCATCTTCTCTGCAAATCTGATCAAAAGAAATGTGCCATGTGGTGGCTACTGCGTTGTTTGCGTTTTCGTATCGGCTGTCATCTTGGAAGTTTTCTCGTAGCAGCTCTATTCCTGTTTCCCGGGCGCCCTTGAATAGCTGGGTGTATTGAGCGAGCCCTACGTTGTTCTTGGTGATGAAAGCAACGGCTTGAACTATTGCAAGCGGAAGATAGGTAAGCTGCTCTAGGAATTCTTGTACAACTGCATCATTGCTTATCAAGTCCTTGTTGGGGATGCGCTTGTCCAAGAAGTCTCTGGCTTCTCTTATGTCGAGTTGATCGAGCCAGATCCAGCTGCTACTCGCAAGGTCGACTGCGGCCTTTCGAGTCCGTGTGGTAAAGACGATAGACCCTTTACTGCTGCGTGGGAGGTCATCGATCAATCTCTTCTCTTCGGTTGAACCTCTGTCGAATAGGACCTTGACGTCGTCGGCGTTATCAATGATCATCAACCATGGCCCGAACTCTTCGCTGCTTAGTTTTTCGTTGACCAGTCGCCTGACGCCAACCTCGTTATCAACTTGGTTGTTGAGTATCTGTGGTATACGTAACGCTGTCCCAATCTCTCGATAAGCTTGGTCATACGTTTTCCGGCTTAAGGCCGGCACCCAGAAAACAGCGCATTGGGGCTGGTTGTCTCTGACCCAGTGAGCGAATTCGACGACCAGTGCCGTCTTCCCACAGCCGCCAAGCCCGCATACTGCCAGCTTCTGACACTCATTTCGTGCCAAGCGTGCTTTGAGTCGTTTGAGGTGATCTAATCGACCGGTGAATCTTAGGTTTCTACCAAAGGGAACAACAAACGGCGCTATTTTCGAGTAAGTACGAATTGATATAGAAGTCTCTTTATAACAGCGTTGCCATTCTTTGGATTGAGACGCATAGCTACCTAGGTAGTTACCTATCTGTCCCGGGGTTTTCGTAGAGTTTGTCACTGACCTTTGGCCCCGAAACTTTCCATCCCAGTAACTGTAGAGGCAGGAATTTTGCCAAGGAGTTCTCGTGCAAACACTGCTGCGTTGCCGGCAGCGTACGACCTCCACAAGTCATTCTTATGGGAATCAGCGTAGTCGGAGATCCCTCGGATCACAAGGCAACGTCCGCTTGCATCGACACCGGCTGCTTCCATCTCAATGCAAAGTACTCCATCACACTGCTTACTAATCTCTTCTCTCCTAATCCCGTCCCGTACGACGGCGTTTCCAGTGGCTATTCTGCCCCGGTGGAAAACAAAATTGGCGACATCTTCTTCTGTACGGGCAGTTCGTATTACAAGCTTGGAAGTGTCGCAGTTGGCACACCTGTCTGTGTTTGGTCCGTAATGATGGTAATCAGCCTGGAACAGTCGATCCTGATCGAGACCAGGGAAGACAAATTTCCGCCTATGTTTGGGTGCACGCAACTTCTCGAGATGCTCATGGAACGTAGTCCTGCCCACCTCATGATCGGATTCAAGCTTCCCTAGAGCATTCAGCAGTACCCGATCTGGCTTGTCGATCATGCTGGTGGTCTCGAACTTCCCATCAGTGTGCCATTTACCGGAGTCGTAGTAGACACACGCAGGCTTTCCATCGCCGGGCCACCCTACTACAACATCCCCTAGATGTACGTCTTCGGTCGAATCTTCGGGTGTGTTTGAACGAGGAACGCCGCCGCCAATACCGACGAGAAGGGCCATGCGGATGTTGGGAAATGTCTTGAACATCGGCCCCGCCAGGCGTCCAGCATTGACATTGCCGGTCAACCCAGGAGGACAAGTTGCTAGAACGACGTTGTGGCCTGTCACGGAGCCGCAGGTATACACATTGTCGTCATACGTTGTGTCATAATGAGGTGTATCGTGCTCTTCATCTAGCATCAAGCGTGACGGCAACAACTCGAGGTCGGCCACGGGACAAATCCACGCGACGTGATAGTCTTCCCGCTTTAACCGCTTACTCGCTCCAGCCATTACGAAAGATAGGCTGTTTATAGTATTCGAGACCTGAAGGTAAAGGGTGATTTCACTTGTCGTCTGTCATATCGTATCTAGGAATTCGTTGCCTTGAGGAAATTTAAAAGCGAGAGAGCCTTGCTTACGCTACCCCGCCCGATAATCCGCCCGATCAAGCCCCCGTTCCAGATATGTAGACGAGTGTGAGTGCGCAGTACAACATGACAGTGGTTGACGGTAAAGAGAATAAACTGGTTTATGACATTACCTCTCATCGTTTTAACCGTGTTTAAGAAGAAGCTAAGGAAAAGGGCGCACCATGCGTAAGAGCAAGTCTTTTTCATCTTAGATGAGAGCAAGGTTGATTTGCGCGGGTGACATACGTAACAAGGAACATTTAGCATTAGACGTGTCCTTCTCAGGACGAAATTTAGGCTCAATAACAATTAATTCATCATCCAAATATGTTCAGTTTGTAATGTCCAGCTATTTATAGGACCTGCTATCCGGTTAATGGCATACAGGACATTCAGAAGTGTGATAGGCGCTGAGTGATAGGCGCTGACCTCTAGCCAACCAACATGAACATGTTCGGTCATCCTCCACCACCTCGCACATCGCCTGTAAAGCAGGGCTATGCAGAATAACGATATTTATCGACCTGACTGTTGCCTGGGGCCGAAATTAGAGTGATGAAATGTTTTCCAGCCCCCAGCACTGCCGCCTTCTTGTACATCGCGATCGAGCACACCGCCCTCGAGTCTTAGGTCTATTTTACTGCTCTGAACTGGATTTGAGCTAGCAATTAGATGATATAAGGGTAACGAAGGAACAGCAGCGCAGGGTTGACGCCAATGGCCCTCACCCAAGTCTTAAATTCACGTTGGTTAGAAGCAGAACGATGCTAGCTTCTTCTTTATGCTGACTACTCTTTTACCACTAACCAGTACACAGGAAGCTGGGGTAGAAGGCGCCAGCTTCATAGCCATAGAACCCCAGCTAACAAATATGCCATGCATCGCAACCCCTAAATTGAAATTACCTGGTAGGTACCCCTACCTAACCTAAGCAATAGCCTAACATTTTGCGCGAATCTTGACTATTTTCAATATGTCTAACGCGGCCTTTTGAACGCAGCGTTTCAGCAGAGCTAATGTTACGAATATCGATTCTTGATCTCGAATGTCGAGGCTGCCAAGACCATTCATTCAGCTCGTAACCCTAACCCTTCCTAAGGTCCCCTCGTTAACCCTAACCCTAACCCTGACCTGGACACCTTTTAATTGGGAGGTGCTTACGTAATTCATCCGATGTCTCCTTTTTTAATACCTTGAGGCCTGTCAGAGGACTCACCCATCAGAAGTGATATATCAGGGTTCAAGCCCAGGCGACCTGCAGTCTAAGACGGCGTAGACAAAGGAGCCGTTTCTCAAATGTACTAGGAGCTAGAGGTTGAGAGTCCCTTGCGGAACAACATAGTTCGTACCCCTACGTATGGTTGGCATCGTGACAAGGGCCATCACCCACGCATTGTTATGGTCCGCAAATGCATACTACACAATCACCTCGGAGCTTTTCACTGTCATTATTTTCTTGTATCTCCAGCCACTCATGTATAGAAAGTTTGTGATATCACGATGAAAGTTCCTCGATTAATAAACCTTGATGACGGCACTTGCTTAACACTCCGTACTATGGCGCTTTTGACCACTATGAGTGTCATATTGGAAACTCCATTGAGGCTCTACTTCTCTCATAAGTCCTAAGATACATACTCGCTGATGCAACGTGACCTTTGCTTGTGTAACCGACTGGCTTGGTCCAATGATGAGTTTTAGAAAATATACGGTGTAAAGGACGCAATTGCACTGAATGGAAATCATCTTAATCGAGACCCCCATGATCCCGAACTCCTTGGTTTACCATATCCTAGACTATGGGAGCTTAATTCCTGAACTGTCCCTGTGGAGTGTATCTCCATTTAGAAAAGTACGCTGGTGTGGTGCCTTCGTAGCCGTTGCTTGTACAGTACACACCGAGAATAACACCTGAGCAGTATTAGCTTTAAGCCATAACTACCTAGCTGTGGTTTCTCTTACCCGTAAATCCCCAGCTCACAGGCGCATTGGATACGTCAAGGATAGTTCGCATCTCTGAGAGAGCATCTGCTGGCCCGGCAGACATGGAATAATGGGTCATGTTGTGAGCCTTGATCTCTAGTCTGAGTGGCTTATCAGACCAGGCTTCTGGAATCGGAACAATGATATCAGCTGGCACGGGTATATAAGAGATACCACGAAACCTCAGTTGAGGAATCAAGTCTGCAGAGCTCATTGAGTTGTTCGATCCGGGAAACGATCCAGTGCTGCTACTAGCTGGAAGCATAACAACACCTAAATCTAGGTGATGATTCTGCGTTAAAAAGGCCGATACGCCGGCTTCCTCCTCCAAAGACGTAGGAGAGAAGTCTAAATTGACACTATACGTGAAGAGAGTATCTTGTTGGCGCCGGCCAACGAACGTCTGGCCTTCAGGGCCGGCGTAGTTACCGTCAAGCCCTGTAAGATTTAGCTTGGACGGGATTAATTTGAGCATATCTGGATGGCCTGGGGGCGACACAGTATATGATTCTGGGATGGGATATCTCCAGTACGTAAAGTGTGCTGGAAGTGTCGATCCCGGTTCGAAATTAATCACATCTCCATCCGTAATGAGTAGGCTATAAAGTTAGTCGTAAAACAAATGATAGAATGGTCGACTAACCCAGGTCCACCAGCCTCCGTATCTTGCTGGGGGAATGCCCATCCACTCATCTCGCCGTACACAGGAGACCACACTGGAAACTCGTCATCATCCCAAGTCACAGGCACCATTACAGTCTCCCTCCCCATTGGATAGTATAAATATTCGGGGCCAGATCGAGTTGAAAGCGCAACCCCCCACCTGCATTAAATCACGGTAAGGATTGAGGATCTGTATTCTATCTAAGACAACCATTACTTACCAATTACCGGTGACATCGTGGAAAAGATCAGCATGGCCAACTGTCTGGACTAGAAAATTTCAGAGTCGATGGTTCTCATTCATGCTATTTCTCACTTACAGTAGTTAGTTGTGTTGGCATTCGTGAGCACCGGATTCGAGGGGTTGGCTTCGTATGGCCCATGAATATTCTGGGACCTTGCCATTGTAACCATGTGCTCAAGTCCCGTACCCCCTGTCATATAATTGGGCTGTCAGTGAACGGCTTAAACTATATAGAACTCCTAATACTAACCTTCCGCGGCTAGTAAGTAATACCATCCGTTCTTGAGGTATATATGCGGTCCCTCGGGTGCCTGTTGTCATTAACATCAAACTCTACCTTCCAATTGCCGCACTCACTGTTCCACCTGTCCCATTCCATATACTTTTCCATCCTCCTACTTC
Source organism: Hypoxylon sp. FL0890 (assembly GCA_022497025.1). Taxonomy (NCBI): domain Eukaryota; kingdom Fungi; phylum Ascomycota; class Sordariomycetes; order Xylariales; family Hypoxylaceae; genus Hypoxylon; species Hypoxylon sp. FL0890. The sequence goes on along the minus strand of MU386597.1, from coordinate 30,785 downwards.
TCCGGTTTCTAAGTTGACCTCGGCTAAGAGGATACCAGGGCTATGAAGAGTTAGACTCGCAACAATGCCCAACGAAGTCTGAGACCTACAAGACTCTCCAAGCATGTCCACCGACGATGTAGGTCTTCCCATCGGAGTCCCATACAGGCGAAGTGTCATAACCCTCGAACTCGAAATGAACTGCCTCGGTCCACGTAGAAGGGTCGTATGGGCTGTCTGACTTGAATATGATCTATTCCTAATCTTAGAAAATCGTAAAGACGATCTCCACAAGGGGGCTAATACGTTATCCCATCGCGACGAGTCTTCCGCTGCGCGGTCATCGTCCACAAGAGTAGTCACCAGCCAAAATGTTCCTTCATTGAACCTCAAGGTTGGCGCCCAGATGCCACTGAGGTAATGAGTGAGCTCTAATTTACAGTTCTTGGATTAAGTTATTACCTTGTTGATCTGTTGGTTTCCGCAAGGCGAGGAAGTTGCTCTCGTCGATTTAAGACATGGCCTACAAGAATTAACAAGAATTAGCACTAATACGGTTCGCTGTCCTAAGAGAAGTCCAACCGATAAGTTTCCAATTCCGCAAATCCTTGCTTGCGTGCAAAGGAATGCCAGGGAAGGCATTAAAACTCGACGAGGCACAGAAGAAAGTATTATCCCACTCAGGAACGAATATGCAACTCGGATCTGGATGAAAGCCCGGTAGGATGGGGTTATAATACGTCGAATTATGCGCATGCGGCTTAGTTTCTAATGTTAGAGAGGCAAATCCCATGATAAGACACACCGCAGAGGCTCTCATCATGCGAAAAAACGTGTTTACTGTCGAGTATACGTCGATTTTCTAAGTTCCAATCAGACCCAGGTGTCATGTTTCTGGAACAGTGGAATGGGCGCTGAAGTATAAGAGTTGAGCACCCCGCAAATTCTGCTCTAACATCACATTCCCGGGTAAATTGAATGGATAAAAGCAAAAGCCTGGTATTCTCATGGTCACCAGGGGATTATAATTCTACTAGTAGTCAATGGCTAGGCTTCAAAATGGACCCTATAAGGTATATTTACGGAATTCTAAAGATAAACTGTATGCTCCGTGGTCACCTCTCATTCCTCTCAATGAGGTAGTTACCTACCTACCTAGGTAGTCTAGCCCTCGTGATGCTCTACGAATCTACCCTTATTCTTCACAGACGCATCGTCCGGCAAATTTCCAGCCTTAAAACGTTGATGTGCAATAGCCTCGAGTGACAAACCCCTTGTCTCCTTGAGGAAGATGAACGCAAGGACCGCAATGACGACGTCGAAAATGCCTAACAGAATTAGCGCCAAGTAACTCGCTCTAAGACATCTTTCTCACTTACCCCATAAGAGGAAAGTCCCCCAGCCCAGAGAGGATATCATGTAAGGCGTAGTCAACGAGAAGATGAAGTTGAACAACCATTGTGAAGCAACGCCGACTGCCACACCCGGTTCTCGAATTCTCGCAGGAAAGATTCTTTTTGGGATGTTAACCTGTCTGTTGATCTTTGAAAAGAAGATATTTAGCTTGTGGACTTACTCTGAGACATATGGCCAAGGCATCGGTCCCCAGCTGAAGTTATATGCAATGACGAATAGGTAAATCAGGACAATGGTGGCAATCCCAGAAGGCGGCACATATTGTCCTCCTCCGTTGGATGCAGGGTACGACTTCACCACGGCGGCCGTGGTGATCTGGCAAGCGGCCATAAAAGCAGCACCGCCAATCAGAACCTGTCGACGAGAAAGGCGCTCTGAGAAGAAGAGAACGAAGATGCCGCAAGCTACAACCTTTACAGCTCCAAAAATGGCTGTCAATAGGAGGCTTTGATCGCCATTACCAACAATGAGGTTGAAGTACTGGGGTCCAAAATAAGCAAAAGCGGTGGCCCCGGTCGCCTGCTGCGCAGTGAATACAGCGAAGGCGGCGAACACCCGTTTGAAATTCTCTCTTTCCAGAAGCTCTTTAGTGGTATCCACGGATGTTAGAACTTGATGCGTTTCGATGTCAACACAAGAGGTCTTACCTTTCACTTGGAAACCCTCGGTAGCCATTGCTTCTTCCATAACTCCCGTTCGGATCTCTTCCATCTCATCAGCAGTCGCTTGTGAATCATCTGCTCGAATCCACTGAAGGCTTCTCCAAGCTTCATCGTGTCTACACTTCTTCGTAAGCCACCGCGTACTTTCCGGGACTGTCAACATCCCTAGGCCAAGAAAAGCTGCGGGTGCAAGCTGTATTCCAATCGGAATTTGCCATTGTGACGGATTAGTAGATGCAATCCCTCGAGCTACACCGTAGTCGACCCAATAAGATACAAAGATACCCTATAGAGGTCAGGATAATCGCGTTAGCTATCTTTCGGGCGGTTCTTACGAATGTATAAAACCATTGGAAGAATGACCCGACCTGTCCACGCATCTCCTTTGGCATCATCTCACTATTGAACATGGGCACGGCGACAGTCGCTGCGCCAAGCCCAAGCCCAGCGACCACTCTTGCCACATAGAAAGCGGCGAGCGAATGAGTGTTGATTGTTTGGATGAGTGCGCCAATGCAGAAGATAAATGAAGAGATCATGAGCGACTTCTTCCGCCCCAGTTTGTCGGTTAGGGGCCAGGCCAGGAAGCAGGCTAGAAAACCTCCTAGCTGCTGCAAGCCCACTGAAAGCGAATTGGTATGTGTCTTGTCAGCACCCCCATACCGGTAATCTGACTGAAAGGAGGCCATGGTTAACACGCCGCCTGCGATTTCCTCTAGTCAATATTGGATGTCTACTACAGATCATAGCCGTTGACATAGAGGTGGGTCAACCAACCAACGCTATAATCAAATCAGCATACAATGAATGAGCTACCAACGGAGTTTAGAAGCTTGAAAAGAAGGCGAAACTCACATTCCAGAATCGTATCCAAAGAGAAAGCCTCCCATACAGACTACTGAGCCTAGCCAGTAGGCCCGGATCTTTCCTAACGTTGTTCCATTCATCTTGGCTGCCGCGGGTAATAGTCTCGCGCCGTCGGAAGACCGTCGAAGCAAAGATTGTGTTTCCTCCATGTTATTCCAGGGGATATGCGCCTTTTTTAAGTTGAAATTATTTCATAGCCCAAGACCAACTGAACTAGCTAATCCAGCCGCGTAGGATCTGACGTTGGGGTAATCTTGGGAGAGAAGGCAGCGAAAGGGTATTATCATTTCGTGGCATCTCGGCAACCATTCAGAACAATCAGCGGCCGACAACCGAGAGTCTCCAAGCGTCGCCCATAGCGGAGACTTGCGGGGAGGCTTCAGGGATTCAAGGACCCAAACCTGGGGTCGAATCTAACTATTGGCCCACTATAATGGTCGAATGTTTCTGAGCGGGAACATGTGAGCGACAGCCAATGAGAGCCATTTTTGACCGAGTAGCCGAGCATCTTCGTATATGTTCACCAGTGAGGCCATCTTCTTGACACAACTCCACAACCCCTACAGTAGTGGAAACCAAGATAGCAGCTACAACGGCTAGTCGACCCATTACCAGCGTCTACGCGAGTGGTTATCGAGGGTTTATACGCTTTCTATAGACGATTGCGACATCACTGTGGAGAGCTACGACATCGGAAACCCATAGCTACCTTGATTATTGTATATATAACTTTTGATTATCTATTTTTCCTTCACTCCGAGGACTTCTCGATCTTCTTTTCGAGTCATCATCAGTCCACCCAAGCTACCTAGACATTTGTGTGATCGAGGGACGTTGAATAAATCATAATTCATCATTTAAACCTTCAAACTCCATTCAAAATCGGCGAAGGCGACACATAGTCTACCAAGACATCATGGCACAAGGCAAAAGACCGAACTTCCTTATCGCTCTGGCTGATGACCTAGGGTTTTCGGACGTTGGGTCATTTGGTGGTGAGATCAACACCCCGAATATTGACAAGCTCGCTAAGGATGGAATACGGTTCACCGATTTTCATGCAGCTGCAGCATGCTCGCCTTCTCGGGCTATGATCATGACCGGCACAGATCATCACATTGCCGGCTTAGGGAACTTGATCGAATGGACCAATATTTCTGGTCAAAACGACCCGAATGGGACGATGTCAACAGCCGTTCAGCGTGGCATGCCTGGCTACGAGGGATACCTCAATGAGCGAGTTGTAGCTTTACCAGAACTGCTTCGTGATGCCGGCTATTTGACCCTCATGTCAGGCAAGTGGCATTTAGGTCTCACCCCAGAACGGAGTCCGAAGGCCCGGGGTTTCGAGAGGAGTTTTGCCCATCTGCCAGCATGCAGCAACCACTACGGATACGAACCTCAGCTTGAAGGCATGGATCAAATACCTGAGTTCATGACGATGAGTTTCATCGCTCTCCACAGCGAAGATGGCGAATACGTGAAGAAGCTGCCTGAAGGATGGTACTCTTCCAACGGGTACGGCGACAAAATGCTTCAGTACCTGAAGGACTGGAAGGAGAATAAGGATGAACGACCGTTCTTCGCCTACCTGCCATTTACCGCCCCCCATTGGCCTCTACAAGCTCCCCAGGAATACATCAAAAAGTACCGCGGCGTGTACAACGACGGTCCTGATGCTCTACGTAGGCAGCGTCTTCAGCGCCTCAAGGATCTCGGCATGGTCCCACAAGACGTAGAGCCGCATCCTGTTGTGGCGGACGAAGTGAAGGAATGGAAAGACATGAGCGAAGAAGAGCGAGCTAATTCCTGTCGAGCTATGGAATGCTTCGCCGGCATGGTTGAGTGCATCGACGCCAACGTCGGCAAAGTTGTCGACTATCTCGAGGAAATTGGCGAGCTCGATAACACCTTTGTCTGCTTCCTCTCAGACAATGGTGCTGAGGGTGCCGCTTATGAGGCTTATCCAATCGTACAAAGCACCATGCTTCAACATTTAAAGAAATATTACAATAACACCATCGACAACCTTGGGAACGGAGACTCATTCATCTGGTATGGACCACGGTGGGCGCAAGCTGCCACTGCACCAAGCAGATTATACAAAGCGTACACCACTGAAGGCGGCGTCCGCGTTCCCTATTTGATGAAGCCTCCGTCGACTTTTAATGGCCAATTTGAGGCCGGTAGCATAACGCACCAGTTTGCGACGGTGATGGACCTCGCACCTACGATCCTTGATATGGCCGGTGTTAAGCACCCGGCCCCAACCTACCAGGGCCGAGAAGTGGTCTCGATGAGAGGCAAGTCCATGGTCCCATACCTGCAAAAGAAGGCGGAGACCATACACGAAAAAGACTTCATCAACGGGTGGGAGACCTGCGGACGAGCGGCGTGCCGAAAAGGCGACTGGAAGATTGTGTTCATTCCGAAGCCCAAGGGCCCTGAGCGTTGGCAGCTCTATAACCTCGCCAAGGATCCAGGCGAGGTACATGACCTTGCCCAACAGGAACCCGAGAGACTGAAGGAATTGATTAAGCTATGGGATCAATACGTTTTGGAGACAGGTGTCATCCCCCTATCGCCTGATTTAGGAAACTGGATGGCTGCTATGGAGGAGCAAATGCCTGAAAATGCGTGGATAGAGTATGAATACTGGAAAGAGGGTGCGAGGGATGATCCCGCAAGATTCACAAAGCAGGTCCCGAGATTCCAAAGACAGGTCAAGGCAATTTAAGTACTAAATGTTATTGGAGGCTTTCAGATCACTCTAATACAGATCAACTACTAATAAAAATCAATTCATCAAAGACAGTATATTAACATGTACCTAGGGTTTTGAACCAAAATCTCGTCTGATGCTGTCCTGCTCTTAGGGATACTTGGTAAGCATTGGTCCGTTTAGGGAAATATTTACTCCTAGGTAGAGTAGCTAGCCTCTTCTTCGGGGACTTTAAATACAAAGAAGCTGATTTCTAACCTTTCTTATCTGTTTTCAGCCTAAGCCCTCTGAGTGGGCTCTTCTGGGGAATTCTCGGCGGTGCCCCTGAGCTGTCTTTTGAGTTTTTACCCCTTAACCGGCTCTTTTCGGGTACGCGCGGAGATGACTCCTTCATATCGACTTCAGGCTCCTCCACATCTTTCAGCCATGCATATATGGCCTCTACCTTGTCACGACCGCTTGTCGCAGCGTTGAAGTATGCAGAGCCGCACATGACGGGTGTTGTCGGACGTGGAACCATCTTACTGCTATCCCGGTTATTTGGTTTTGTAACGCGGCCCAAATCAGGCGGAATATTGTAGAAGTACTGCGCGTGTAAGAAGGATAACTCGTTCTGTAATGCATATTGTTGCTTTGATTCTTTCATCTTGACTAAAAGGATTGTCTTCGAAGCTATATTCATAGTACTCAAACAAAGTCTCACAAAGAGGATGCTTTGTATCAATATCCAATGATTCAATGCCGTGACAATAAGATTGTAATGAAACATCTTACTATTATGCTTCACCTTCAATGAGTCTCAACGACTATTGTTCGCAACCTTTGCAGCTCGCGATATAAATCTCACACAACATGGAGAACCTAGATATTCTTACTCATACTGCAGAATCAGCAAGTCATCACCAGTCCAGCCAATTATCGAATCCTTCGTTCCTTCATTCGGTATTACTGCCTCTGCGAATATAAACAATACTTACAAGATGCCTGACAGAAGGCATCGCAACCACTCAAATTCCATGTTACCGCCCAGGAACAAAGGGAACCCTTATTCAAGGACACCAAGATCTCACCCAACCCCAAAGTCCCACCATTCCTACCCTGACGCTTGGGAATCTCAGGATGATGCCCTGCATCACAATCGAGTTGACCTTTTCAAAAAGCGCAGAGATTCGATCTCTTTGAATCGTAGCCGACCTACGACACCCGCCAGGCCTCAGTTCAACGCCGCGATAAATTCAGAACTGGGAGAAGTAAACGACAGGTGGAGGAGTAACACTCCATGGGCCAGAGATAGGCGAGCCAGTTCATCTATAAGTAGTGACATAGACACATCCGACGCATGCATGTCACCAGTTGAACTTAAAAATGAACTGGACCGATATGACTGGGAGAGCCAATTCCTAACTAAGGAGGAATGGTTAGCTCCCCCTACACCTCGAGGTCGAGTTAGGCGCATGGGTCCCAAACAGTTCAACGTTGAAAAAATTAAAGCGTTTAAGTGCTGGAACGGAGTTCAAGGACTCATGTACGGTATGAACAGTTCCATCCTTCGAGATACTGACGACAGGCAACCTCCAGAGGCGTACGACCCAGGAGTTATCTTCAGCGCTCCTTTTCACACACCCGGAAGTCCCGACGAGATGTACATTTCAAACCAAGACCCTCACTTAACTGCATCTCCTTACGGCACAATCAATTCCAAGTATCGTAAGATGGTTGTACTTCGGGTTTTTGGCGAACACGTCCAGTGTTTGCCGATTTATACCCACAACGGCCGAGGGCTCGAAGGTAAGGAATTTCCTAAGGAATACGTAAGTATTCGCGACCTGAATGATCATTGTCCAGAGGAAGATGAGGGGCCATATCGAGGACTTCTCGCATCTAGAGACAGTGAATACAAGGGAACGTTCATCTCAGGTAGGTCGGTCGTCAAGCTAACGGAAGTTTGTTCACACCGATACGAAGCTCCAGCAACAATCGAGGGCAGACTCGACGTTGTCAATAGTGACTCAAAACGAAGATTATTTGATCTAGTTAAATTGGTAACTAGGTAGACTACGTTCCGTAAGGATAAAACGTTTAGCAACTTGTTTTGGGGAGGAATAATAACGATGGGTTGGACAGGTATCACCTAAATTACCTCTAGGTAGACAATGGAAGCATAGATTCAAATTAGGCATATCCCCTTCGGGGCTGACTCATAGGTTGAATATGTGTTAGTCCACCAAATGTGTGACTCCCTTAGAGATATATATCGTGTTGTTCACACAATGTGTTGAGTCCAAATAAATCATTTAGTGAAGCCGTGTACATTATTAGATCCTCCAATGATTAATGCCCTTTAGCCTACTGAAATTCCATGCTCGTAAGTTTACTCCTATTAAATTTCATCTCCTCCCTTATTGGCAATGGTCGAAGTGTTATTGGCTAAGGTGAACGTACTCGTCCCGAGGTCGTAACAAAGGTGATGCTTTGGCACAATTGGCACAATATAGCCAATTAGCACTCTCATGATCTCTTATCCACGGAATTCCTGACGTCTTTGGTACGTTATTCCTTCCCTTTTATTTATTTAGCTAGTGTGCAATTAAGATACGTGGTTACCTACGAATCCTGTTACCGCTATCCTACATAGCATAGGAGAGACACTGTCCTCTTATATTGAAGGTTCCAAAATTCCGCATCATTTTTAGAGTAGATGCTGGTACCCCCAGATCGTAAGCACGCTGTCGCGTGACACCTTGAGGATAGGATGACTTCACACTTACCTCATTCACATGGACTGCGTGCACCGACTAGCAACTTCAGTCTCGCGTCAGGTAATATCATCATCATCAATACTAGGTACCTGGTATCAAGTAATGATCATGGAATATTATTTCCAATAGCAAAACGGTTCTCACAAAGAAACTAAGGTCCCTAATATAGAACATGAACTGAGCCAAAGGCATTGTCATGTAACAAAGGACCCTTTTAGCTATTATATCGAGACAATACGTATTGTTAAACGACTTGTAGAAGTGGTGTGTTAAATCCTTACTTAAGATAAAAGAGTCGCCCTGCCCTCAGGGGCAAAGTTAATTTCCGAAATCCGTTTGTTCCTACATACCTACCTAGGCATCTAGGTACTCTTTACTCCTCCATCTGGCAGTTGAATTCGGTCTGGTAACCTCGGGAAGATCACGATGGAGAGTGAAGATGATTGGATGAAGTTGGTCGACTTCAGTGGCGACGACATAGAGCCAGTGGTAAGTGTCGATAACCAAGGCTGGTCAACATCAGAAGACAATCTTAAAATACAAAAGTTCCAAGGAAGGCGTGTCAATGCGCCGAAGCCATTGGTTCTCGACGAGAGCTTCGTTCTGGTAGAGACAAACGTTCAACACAGACTTACGATGAATGGTGCACAACCCGTATTTGACTGGGGACTTGGTTGTTTCGGCAATCCCAGCAAGATAGTCGATACGGGCAAAGAAGAACTAGTCTGGCTCTTCTGGAAAGAGTTCAACGAAATAAGAACTGCCAAAGAACTCTTCGACGGACGTCAAGTGTGGAAGAGGGGTGACGACGACTGGATCCACTTCATACGTGTTTACCAGAAGGACGAGGAAGACCTTATTGCATTTCATCAGGCTCAGCAAGTAAGTCAGACAGAGTCTGAACAAGCTCCTGTTCGACCTCACACAACTGAAGCAGAAGAGTTCCTTGCGGAGCTTTCCGTTATGGAGTCGGCTCGCTCAGGGGCTGAAAGTGAAGAGAAAAAGGTTCCGAAAAGTATAGAACAAGAAGCTGGCGATCGTACATGGAAGCTTAAAAATTTCAGAGATTGGATAGAAGAGGCGGACTTTGTTGAAGCCAACGCAAGTATGCCAAGCGGAACACGCTATTACACCCCCTAAGTTAGCAGAGAGTTAGCGCTGACAAGCTGGTGGCGACGGGCGCTCTGACTAAGGCAAGGGTAGTCCATTGAATGACTTTAGTTCTCAGCTCCTTGTTGGAATACTATTTTCAATGTTGTTTTAAATCACCTTAGTCCCCTACAGTACCTATCTAGGAGGTACCTAGGTTGAACTTAATTTTGAAACCATTTCAAGCGCCATGTATACGGCATGTTATCTATCAGATGAAGAGCTAAATTCAGTGAAAATACAAAAACAAGATGTAGTAGGTACCTACCCTTTGAATACAAGTCGTCCTATCGGGGACACAACGCAAGCGAAATGACACGAAGTATGATTCTCACACCCTCATCTCTAGATATATACGGTAGATATCAATCAGGAGAGTGAACTAGGAGAGTGGTCTGCTTAAACAGTTAGACTAACGATACCCGTATTATTACACTGTGTTGCCGAAACTCCATATATATGCGGCCCGACCTGAGTGGCATCCTTATGCTTTAGGTACTTGACCTAGACCCGTATGATGCGAAACTGTCTATCATGCCCCTCTCCCTCTAACCACGCGTCCTCGTCCTCTGGAACCAGAACCCGGCCCTTCGACAGCAGTGCTGCTGTTACCAGGGCCTTCACTACCAGCCCGGTTACTATCATTGTCTTTTGGCTTGTTTTTCCGGTTACTCCTTCGCCCGCCGCCACGATGCTTTTTCTTGTCTTTGCTCTCCTCGCGTGCGGTTCGCCTAGCTTCCTCTTCTTGCGTGCGCCGGCTTTCCTGGTCCCACCATTCCTGGAATGCTTGCTCCTGTTGGATTTCCTGAAGGCTACGTTTGGCGACTGCTTCTCGGACAATTTCCTGTTCACGTTTCTGCTCTCCGATGATGTCAGCCAGACCGAGACCAATCTCTTGTTCTGGCTTAGGTGTGCGTTTAATGTAGGACTTTGAGTATGGTGCGAGCTGTTGTGGTTTCGACTGAGGAGCGTTGGACGCCGGGTGTGGCCCGCTGTTGATTCTCTGGCCTGCAAATCTAGTATCTGGAGATGCTGTCCGTCGTGGTACTGACTTGCTGGATGAAGCTTCTGCAGCCAGCAGTGGCTTCGGTTTAGGCGGACCTGCCAATGGCCCCACCGGAGAGCCAAAGGTCTCCGTCGAGGACGTCTTTGACACAAGTGGCGTTTTTTGCCAGGGTGATTCGTTCTTGTCCCCGACCTTCGCCCATGGCGACTGTTGAGATTGGGATTCTTGTCGAGCTGTTTGTTCTGCCTGCTGTTGTTGCAACTGTCTTTTTCTCTCTTTCTGGGACATCTTTTGCGGCGTACCCTTGCTTACCGTTTCTTTCCTCTCAGCCGCTAAGCCTGCAGAAAGGGCTGACTGAGAGGGTCGGGACTCAGCTAATACCTCCTTTAGGTTCAAACGCGAGGCCCTTAGAGCTGGTCCCCACGGATTACCTCCTGATGGGACGCGCCTTACAGCAAGACCGGTATGCGACTTCATAGGGGTAATACCCGACTGTGACGCAGTTGTTGGCGGAGTAGCAATCGGCATCGCAGAATTCTCAACAGCTTTCCCTTTGGGATCTTGCCAAGAGCCGGCAAGTGTCGATAATTGGTCTAAGTCGTTCCGCTGGCTGGACTGAACTGGTAGAAGGCTGGGAGACACGGGGATTGAAGCACCCGGCGACCCTTCTTCGTCCATAGCAAAGATAAGATCTATATGCGAATCCCTTGGTCGAAGTTCAGGCGTGAAAGGCTCATTGCGGACGGCCTCCGACTTTCTGGTTTTGTCTGGCCTCGGTGAAATGCCAGCAGAATCATCTAAGCTTCCAACACGCGTCTTCAAGGAGGAAGATAACCTCCTCTCGTCATCTTTTTGAGTGACCCTGAATGCCATCTCTTTCACTCGCCTTCGCCTCTCTTCGTCGATATCTTGAGCTAGAGCGGGGTTTCGTTCGTGGAGGAGCAAATCGGCTCTCCCACTTCGTGCAAATGGACATCTAGCCAGTTGATTATCCCTGACAACTTCATCGAGTTCCAGAAGAAGATCTTCGTCAAGGTCATCAAGTAGACTACGTATGCATTAGTATAATAATCCTCTTGCCACGCCAGTATTCCCAAAGATCATTCATATAGATGCCATAATTGGCTCAAAAAATGCTAGAGGTTTATGAAAAGACTAAAAGGGAAGATTTGGTCTCATGTTCCATTGGGTACGCTTACTGATTTTCAAGCATCGACTCCATCTGGAGACAGATATACTCTAATCCCTTATCCTTGAATTCGGTAACAGAGCATGGACTTATAGCATTAAGCAAGTTTGAAATATTCCGAGTGGTGACTGGAGAAGTCAGGAATAGCGCCCAAGTTAGGAAATGAAAACTTACCGAAAAGACCAATAACCTTCTGACAGACTTGCGACAGGCGATCCAGCATAAGCTCGTTAGCAATGCTCATGACATCCATGACCAATTCAGAGAATTCATCGATATTCTCTGCAACGACGTCGTCGAAAAGCTCCTCGCCAATGTCCGCGTATAAATGTTGAAGTACGTAATGGAATGACTCTGGGTCCATATGCTTCATGTCAATTTTGACGCGGTCAGAATCTTCTTGAGCTGCACGACGACTTTCCAGCCAGAAACCGCGGGAGCGACCGTTGAAAAGGCCCTGAAACCATGGGCACCTCTGGCAAAGTAAGGTACTATGAGCGGGTATCTCATCACCATCCAGTTCCAAGAGAGCGTCGCCATCCTCGAAGAAAGCTGGATCTTCGATGGCTTTCCTAAAGTCTTTGTTCATGGAACGTGGAGGTGAGCTCTGGATCCGAACAGCAGCTTCCAAATCAGCCATGCCAAGCTTGGTGGCCAATCTCATGACCTCTGTACGAATTTGGCGATATCTATAAGCCAGAGTTTTCGACTGCCGTGTGAAATTCCAAGCCGGGATGACTCTATCACGGTACATGTAGACGACGAGATTCATAAGAGTGATCAAATCAATGCTGCCGGTGAATTCCACAATCGTGACGCCGTTCTGCTCACAGATGGAGAGGACCTCTGGAACCTCGTATACTCCAACTTCTCTAAAACGTTGCAGCCCGGTCCGGAGCAATGAACTCCTAGCTGATAAAAGCCAAGAGTGTATTGGAATTGCTATATGTGGGTAGGCAGCCGCACGAACGACAGTGCCAAGGCTCTGGTTCCTGAAACCCCAATCTTCCAAATGGGTTCGAAGATCATCCTCGAGATCAGTTGATGTCAAGACCTCGTATGCTAGCGTGTCCACTCGACCTTTTAGCACTTCAGGATCCTGAAACCTCCATGTGTCCTTATTTTCTCTCGCTTTATGGTTCAAAGCCTTAAATCCAGAGAGGGGGAACAGAGGAGCTATGTCTTGCCATAAGGTTGGTTCATCAATCTCGAGTTGTACCCGTGTTACGTCACAGTCCTTTCGGACCGCAGCATACGCACCAAATGTTGAGCTTCTAACAGCAACAACGTCTGTGATGTAGGGAACACGCTGGAATTTGAAATCTTTTCGCTTAGAGTCTGAAGCTGAAGCCATGGACACCTTGGTATTTTTGGCCTTGATTCGCTTAACGCGACGCCAGACTGCCCCCGACTGTGTAGAAAGCATAACAGAACCGTTCTCTCCGACAGCGACAGATTTGACGCCATCCTTTTTAGAGCTCCATATACACTGAGGTATCGTCACGGCGTCCTTGATCTTGGATGGATTTGTTGTCGAGGTTGCAGGCTGGTTGCCGTCAAATTTGTGGTTGACAGCCATTGTGAAGAGATCACCGCTTCCTGTCACTGCCGCTATAGTTTCTCCACCAGAGGTAATATGGTGTATCTCACGACGGCCAGGGTCATAGCGCGAGGAAGTAGAGAGTTGCGCTGATCGTTGGAGCGGCGAGTTCGTGAAAGCATCGTATGTAGGAAATTTAATCATGTTATAGCCGTAACTGGTAAAGACGCAGACAGTGTGGTCTTCAAATAGACAAGAAGTCGCTTTCTCAATAGCCGATACCATGACTATTGAGGAGTGGCTCGAGAGCAGGGTGGCAGCAACTTTCCTGGGGGTATTTTGAACCTCGAGGGACCTTGAATCCGCATCCATCAAGGCAAGTTGGCCAACATTCTTGCCCCAGCAGAACAGAGAAGACCCCGTGTGTGCCACAGAATGAATGGCAGACGCGGCTGCTCCAAGTATGATTTCCTTCTTCAATGGCCCAAATACCTGCCGAGGTGTCAAGCTCATCGGTTCCTCGTCGGGTTTTGATGGGGGTGGCAAAGCAAATCCAAGTTGCGAATACGTATTTAACCCCCACGTCCAGAGTTCTCCTGTACTAGTTACAGCCATTGAATGATTTTGGCCAAGGGCGATTTGAATGACTTTCTTGTCAGATAGGCCACCTTGAACAGGCATGAAATTGAATCGTGTATTCTCGTCGCCGAGACCGAGACGGCCACCCCGCCCAATGCCGCACACATACAGATTAGATACGGGATCAGTTGTGAGGATAGCGCTATGCAGCTTAGATAGCACAACATCCTGAATTATCAAAGGTCGATTCTGAATTAGAATAGGCACCTCTGACAAATCGCGAGACATGGACTCCTCCAAATTCGACTGGCGCTCCTTTTCTTCAAGATATTGGTCATAGAAACGTTGGATTAAATGATCTGGTCGCCTTAAATAGATGCGCTCAGGGAACTGCCGGTCGTCTTCGTCACCAAGGCCAAGGGTCAAGTTATTATTGCTGCCAAACGTGAAGACTTCTTCACCCAGACCAGCGGATCTAATATGATGCCTGGACAGCATGTTAGCGAGACATCATTTTCATCCCAAACTGAGGTGACTCCTAACCTAGGATCTTCGCCACTTGATCCTTCGTCACTATCCGACGCATCCTCTTCCAAATTCACACGATCTTCTGAAACTTTCAGTGTTCGTAGGGCAATAGTGGCGTTGTATACGTCGAAGGGACTGTTCCCCTCATGGTCTTTCGTCTTTATCAGCTGTCCCACCCTAGCTATAGGAGCTCCGCCCAATGACCCCGTCAAGTCTCTGCGTTCCTTCTCAAGGAGCATTCGCGCAATCGAGATGTTACCATGATAGAGTGCCCTGTGGAGGGGGTTCCAACCGCTCTCATAGTCTTGAACGTAGATATCGATCGCGGGGTGGTCGAGGAGCGCCTCCACGAACGAAATGGCATTCGACGAGGGGGATGAGGCTGCTCGAAGGAGGATCGTCAGTCCCGAGTAATCGCGGTTATTGATCTCGCTCCTCCCGAGATTGCTGCCGGGGCCCTTGGGCGCCACAATGGTAGCACCAAAGCCATGAGCCTTTCGCGGTTTGGCGGCGGCTCGTGGAGAGCTTCCGAATGTGCCTGGGCTTCCTACTCCCGAGCCTGGACTTTTGGATGGATTCTGGGAATAGCCGGCGGGAGCCAGCAGCCGACGGAATTTGTCGACATCATTTTCCCAGTAGTATTTCCAAAGTAGATGACTCATGTGTGTGCGATAGGGTGTCGTTCAAAGCACTTCAACTGCACCTCGCTGTGAGTCTCGGAGGATCACGGCCTGTTTAAAGGTGCGATTGGAAGCGCTTCGACTTGACAAGGTATTGGGGAGGATTGTCCCGCTACGGTATACAGTGAAAAACTTGCGATTCGGTGATCTCTGCGCTGGGTCTGGCTGTAGAGTATCCGCGATACGGAGGTTACGGAGGGTTACGGATGGGTAGATCGGGATCTTGTCTCGCTGCGACTGATACGGGAAAGGCCCTTAGTATGTTGGCAAACAGGTGCTACGGACGCGATCGATGATTTGAGTTACTTTAAATGTAGGTATCGAGGAGTCGAGTGTGATGGTTCAATCGCCACAATGTGGGTTAGTGTCAGGAATAGTCGCTTATGACAGGCTTGGTCGGAGAGCGATTCGTTAAAGTTCGTCAATTATTCGCTTGCCTGGGATTGCTCCGGAACGAATCCTTACGAGAATTATATCTTGTCATAGCTAGGTGTCCAAATTAGAGATGGTAAATGGAAGAAGATAGGTAGAGACATTGATAGGGTACAAGACGAGAGCTATCGATGGTTCGTGCGCGCACCCCGCGACTGCTACAGAAGCCGAGTGGTCGGAGGCATTGCTAATCGCCCAATCATAACTCGTTCCGACACAGCATGGTAAATCCTCAGGGCGTCGCGGTTGCACTTATCCGGCGCTATCACGAGTACCTTAGGTATTATACACTTAGGTACCTAACCTATGTATGTAAAAGTCATCCCCGGTTTTAGGGCTTGCACATGCATGTGTGCTTCATACATGGGTACATACCTAATGTACCTAAGGATGTAGTACATAGGTAAGATTTAAAGCCATCTGAAATTCCCAGAACATTCAAGCTCCATCAAACCAATAAAAGTAGGTATCTAGCAAAGGTCTATATCCCACTGCAAGCTATTGCTCCGCGCTTCTGCAAGCCATGGAAGGCTGTGGAGTTACCATGCATGTCCCCCACGAGGCTTCCCCCCAGTTTGTGCCCTGATCCTCGCTATACTTGGCACTTGAACGAACAGGCAATGGCGGTGAGCTTCAGCCTGGGTGTAGGGCTACGAATAGGAACCTATCCCGAGAGATGCACTTGACGTAGCCATTTGAAACATCCCATGTTTTAATCCTTTAGTTTTATTTCATTATTATAATCTTATAGTAACTTTATGTTTTTAATTAGCTAATCGTAAAATTTAATATTAAGCTTATAAAGCTTAACGAAATAAGATTATTTACTAATATATAACTTAATGCATTTAAGTAAAAAGTTAAAATTAATTATAATTAAGTAAATATATATTTAACTTAATATATTTAAATATAAAAAGTTATAATTATATATAAGATTAATATAAACGAAGAAAATAATATAAAAAAGTTTATAAAAAATTAATTTATATATTTTATAATTATATAAAGTATTTAAGTATCGTAACGAAAATAACTCGTGGTAAATAATAATTTTTAAATGTTTTAACGCGTGTATAAAGAAACAATGGTTATTTATATAAATAAACGTTGCTTAAAATAAAGGAAAAACTTTTAAAAAAAATAAGCTTTATAAAAGTAAATAACCTTTTTATTTTAATAAACGTAAAATAACTTAATGGTAAAATTCGTAAAATTCGTAATATTAAAATAATAAAGCTTAAAGTTTAAATTTTACGTAAAATAAAAAATTATTAATAAAATAAATAATAATAATAATATATAATAAAATAATAATTAATAATAAAAAAAATAATATTTAATAATTTTTTTAAGTAATGTTTATTTATATAAGCAACGTTTATTTATATAAGTAATCATTATTTTTTTATACACGCGTTAAAACATTTAAAAATTATTATTTACCACGAGTTATTTTTTTTATAATAATTATTTAATTTAATAACATAACTCGCTTATAATTATTTAATAATAATAATAACGTAATTATAACGGTGTTTTTTTACTTAAATAATATAAAAGCTTTATATACTTTATAATTAAAATTTATTTTTCATTTTATTTTTTTTTACTTACTTTTAATTAAAAAAAGTTTAAGTTTTTAAAATTACATAAGCTTTATAACATTATGATAAATTACATTACATAGCGCGGGTTAAATTTTAAAAATATAATACATAAAATTAATTTTTCATAATAGATATTTATTACATTTTTAAATTTCATGTAAAATATAAATAAAAAAGTCTTTTAAAATAAAAAATGTAACATTATTAAAATTTATAAATCTTTAATCTTTTTATTAAAAGCTTACTTAAAAAGGTTAATAAGTTTATATTATTAAAACGGGTTATTTATTTTAATGCATTTTAAAGTTATTAAAATAAACCGTAAAAGTAACCTCGTTAACCCGTTAATTTAATTCATGTATTAAAACATATATTATATAAACATTATAACGTATTATAAATAAATATTATATTATTTTTTCTTTTAAAGTAATATAACGTTATTAAGCGTTGTAATTATAATGCATTATAACGTATACTTTTTTATTATTATAAGTATTATTATTTTAATAATAATAAATTTTAATAATATTTTACTTTTTTAAAAGCCTTTTATTATTAACCGCATTTAAAACATAAATAACTTTTATAATATTAATTACACTTAATTATAATTAATATTATTTAAAAGCGTTAATTAAAAAAAATTTAAAAATATAAGTTTTATTTAAATGCACGAAGAATTAAGCTTAATATTTAAGGAAAAAATATTTAACAGCCGAAGCAATCACGTGACGCTTTTTAATTTAACCTTATTTTATATAAACATATAAATAAATAAACATATAAGTAAATAAATAAACAAATAAATAAACAAGTATATAAATAAATATATAAATAAATATATAAATTAATATATAAATTAATATATAAATTAATATATAAATTAACATATAAATTAACTAATTAAATTAAACCCGTTGTAAAAGTTATTATAATAATTATTTTCGTCGCCTCGTAATATAATTATAAAGATATATATTAAAGTAATATTAATATCATTTAAATCGTTAAAAATAATGCTTTTAAATGATATAAATTATAATTAAATACGCTTAATATTTTAAAAGTTATTTAAGTATAAACGCGATAAGTAATAAAAAGCTATAAAAAGCTTTTAAAAAAATAAAGTATTATTAAAATTTACTATTATTAAAATAATAATACTTATAATTATAATGATAATTATATTAACATATTAATATATTAACATATTAACTTATTAACTTATTAACTTATTAACTTATTAACTTAAACGATAAGTTATTTAATTAATTAATTAATTAATTAATAAAATAATCGATTTAATAATTAATTTAACAATTAATATAATAATTAATTTAATAATTAATTAATTAAATTAAATTAATAAATAGTTAAATAAATAATTAAATAAACAGTTAAATAAACAATTAAATAAATAATTAAATAAATAATTAAATAAATAATTAAATAAATAGTTAAATAAATAATTAAATAAATAATTAAATAAATAATTAAATAAATAATTAAATAAATAATTAAATAAATAATTAAATAAACCGTCGTATATATTATAATATAAAATTATAAATTATATAATATAAATTACTTATAAAGCTTATAAAGCTTATAAAGCTTACTTTTTAATTAATTAAATAATTATATTATTATATACGTTATAAAGCCTTATAATTATAACGGCTTATAACGCTATAACCACTATAATTATAATGGCAATTTTAAAAAAATACAGTAAATTGAATAGTGCGTAACAGTGTTTGTACAGTATACATTTCAATACATGGATTGAATTGGCGGGTTGGCGGGTTTGCTCTTATGGTCCACCGTCGTTACCGTTGATGTGGGGTCCTTTGATAACTCCGATGCGGCGGGCAATCTGGGGCTATAGAAGACGCCGTCATCGCAAATAACAATTCGAACTTCGCTTTCTCAAAAATCTAATAACCGCTAGTAACCGCCGGTAAGTATTCGCTCAACACTCACCTTCTATTTTCCAATTGAGTTCCTATCCAAGTCGCTCACTATCTCCCAGAGGCCAATTTTGCCCAGCATGTCGCAGGATAAGCCGTTACCCTTCATATACACCTTCGCCGCAGGTTAGTCGCAGCGTCGCCCTCTATCCCGTTGACGGCTGGATCGCATGAACTAACGACTTAACCTAGGTGCCGTCGCTGGCATCTCCGAGGTAATTAATAATCCCAAGTTCGTTGCGCATGGAAACCAGAAGCTAACTTCTTCTTTCTGTTAGATCCTGACCATGTATAATTTACCCCGCTTGAGTGTGTCGCGTGCGCGTCGTTGACATCGACTAGGTACCCGTTGGATGTCGTGAAGACCCGAGTGTGAGCAACATTGCGATCGACCAATAGACGAGCCGAAACTTACGTACATGAAACAGGCAACTTCAAACCGGCAAGGGCACTAGTGCAGACTCTTATACCGGCATGCTGGACTGCTTCCAGAAGATCGTCCGAAATGAAGGGTATGGTGGTCGCCTTGAACTGGGGAACTGGGGAACTTAGGCTTACCCAAAGCATAGGTTCTCGAGGCTGTACAGAGGCATCACTGCACCTATTCTAATGGAAGCTCCGAAGCGTGCCACCAAGTTCGCTGCCAACGATGAATGGGGCAAATTCTATCGCAAGGTCTTCGGCGCCGAGAAGATGAACCAGTCGCTCTCGATTCTAACCGGTGCGTCTGCCGGAGCTACCGAGTCCTTTGTCGTTGTGCCTTTCGAGTTGGTCAAGATTAGACTTCAGGACAAGGCTTCTGCTGGTAAATATACTGGTATGATCGATGTTGTGACGAAGACAATCAAGAACGAGGGTGTTTTGGCCATGTACAATGGTCTCGAGAGCACCATGTGGCGTCATATACTCTGGAATGCCGGCTACTTCGGCTGTATCTTCCAAGTCAAAGAGCTTCTACCAAAGGCCGACACGAAGAAAGGTGAGATTATCAACGGTCTCATCTCAGGCACCGTCGGTGGCACAGTCGGTACCATAGTCAACACGCCAATGGACGTTGTTAAGTCTCGTATCCAAAATAGCCCCAAGGTTCCCGGCCAAGTCCCCAAGTATAACTGGGCTTGGGGTGCTTGCGCAACCGTGATGAAGGAGGAAGGCTTCGGCGCCCTGTACAAGGGTTTCTTGCCCAAGGTCCTAAGACTTGGTCCGGGAGGAGGTATTCTATTAGTGGTTTTCACAGGTGTGATGGTAAGATTACAATTTCATCCCCTTACCTTACTAGTTCGGCCAGATATTAATATGGTCTACCGATAGGACTTCTTCCGATCAATGAAGGGAATATAGAACTCTCCACCTACCTAGATGAGAATTTCCGGGCGTTGATGCCTTCTGTTAGGGTAGCGGATTGTATATTGGCTGTGAAAGATACCTTCGTCTATAAAACGGATACCTCACACGCACTTTCCTCGATATATGATCATGTCCCAATTTACCCTGGATCGTGGTTGAGTTGACGATATCCATCGAAGGACTACCTAGGTACTCTTTCTCCCAATAGCTTGGTTGAATAAGGTTCAGGTCGACCTTCAATCCTGAATTGACACGATTCTTTCCCGCCTCTCCTTGAGCAACTCGCTCCCATCGATCTAGGTATCTAGGAATCCCCCGCGCCTACAAGCCAAAGACTCCGATCACTCCTTTTCCCTTCACGCGAGATACCCTAAGCTACCAATCATACCATCTTCATCAAAAGCCATATTTCCAATTATCTCAGCAACAGAAACACACATCCCCATCAAGGAGCGCTTCTCTCATTATTGCCGGCATACAGGCAGCCATTCTTCCCACCCTTCTCCATACAAAACTGAACCCACTAGTACAGCACATTTCCACCTCCAACCAATCTTAACGTGGTAACAATTCATCCTAGAAGTGCAACTGCGGTTCTCTGGTATGTTCTCCCGCAACTTCTTACTGTTCATATTTGATCCGTCTACCTAGAACTGCGAGATCATATACTTGATTCAAGTTCGAACCTTTGGAAGCTCCTCCTAATAAACTACCTCTTCCCATAAACTTCGTCAACTCCATTTGTTAGCCATCATATCCCAATTTCCTTAATCTAGCTACGTCTTCGAATACATTACACTCTTCTGTCGCTCCTTTACTTACACGTATAAACCACAGGTATCCCTAATTAGGCGTCTACTTCCCACTACATCCTCATCACCACAGCCATTCCACCTCCCCGTATCATTCCTAAATCCGGTAAGAATAGCCTCAACCGATTCCTCCGTCTTCTAAACTGGCTTATAAGTTCATCGCCCACTCCTCTAGCCTTCACTCTTCACCTCTTCAACTTTGCCCCAACACCCACCTCTCCTAACCACTCATACAAATCTACGACCTATCGATATACAACAGGAGGTCATCTTGCTCACACAGCTTCACAAGTTCCAACTGTGGCAGGTCACAGTTTAAAGCCACAATTGATCTGCTTGGTAAGTTGTTGATATTAAATTTCCCTTGGTACTTCCCTGTCTTTCCATGCTATTCACCAGCAATCCTCACACCAACCGCCACGGAAATACACCGATCCGCCTTGATGCCTATCTACATCCATACATTAAAAGTTGGCACACACTTTTTTTTTGTTTTAATCTGCTAGCCTATACCTTCATAGTGTCTCCTTAATCTCACCGTCATAGTACTTCCGTTCTCTGATTATATTCATCCCAACCTCTTCATCCTATTTCTCATATAATGGTGTTGCCTGAACATTGACGCATTATAGTATACAAGGCAGTTATATCTCGCTCGTGGCCCCGATTTCACCCTCGATCTTCCCATTCATTTCATTCGCCTTTTCATTCACCTGCCGTTGTGCCTTACATTGTGACCCACTGGCTAACATAACTTTCCCTTTGAGAAGCGTTGACTCTAAACAACACACTTGAGATATAAGTGGGATTGAATGCTCCCAGGCGAATTCTTACAGTTAACTCACACACATATTATACCCCATTTATCTGTTTAGTTTCTCGATTCCCAATAACCTCTCGTCAATATGTCATCCGCCAGCAACGGTGCCGAGGGCCATGTCGCCGATGACAGGTCAATGTATCCCGCGGACGATGCCCTCGACCAACACGCTGCCCGAGACACTAATCGACGAGTCGACGAGGACGATAATGACTCCAATGGTAAGCTATATCTCATTAGCGGGGGGAATATACTCATTCTTTTTAGATGACGACGGATCATCCGTTTCACCGAGCATCCTTGATGACATTTCATCCTGTCCTGATTACAACGAGAACCAGCTTCTTCGCAAGTACAATAAGCTCAAAGCGGAGAATGACGAATTGGAGCAACTGCTAGAGGAAAGTAGTGCAGAATGTAAGAAGAAGGATGAGGAAATTAACACTCTCAGCAAGATGACCGAAAAGCTCGACGCGGAAATTAGAAGACTGAAGGGGACTCGTGAAACCATTGAAGTAAGTACCTCTTTTAGCTTTTCATTCATGCAGGGTGATACTAACATTCCTACATAGCCATGGAGTCACAAGCTCAGAAAGCACCTAAGCGGAAATGCAACAGGACCTTCCTATGCAAATATCTACCGCGAGAGCTGTAAGCAGGAGAACATGTCACAGAAACTGACGGTATTTCATCCTGATTTTTGCCTTCGGAATGAGAAAGTAGAGGCACGGCGCAGGCGTGCTACAGCTGCAGTTGACTACCTACACGATCGTTTGTTCTTAACCATCATTCTGCCCTGCACCTTCATGAGACTCCAGCCAGTTTCGCAGCACTTATTGGAGTGGCGCCCTTTTCCGTTTGAGCGACTTCCTCTCCAGATTCAGGTGAGAATCTTCAAGTTGATGTTTGTCAAGAAGAGACTCATCCATTGTCTCTCTCGACTGGATCCTTCAAATCCACCTGAAGACTTCCCAAAGGAGGACCAAGAGGGGTGCAGCCAACTGCCAACCGCATTTCATTTCGGGACGTCGCCATGCCAAATCGTACTAGCACGTAAGCCTAATGATGTACTGAAGGCTCTGCTGGTCTGCAAACGTTGGTACTTCATCGGCGTCCACGCCTTTTACGGAAGGAACACTTTTGCCTTCAGCTCACTTGGGGAATGGCACCGCTTCTGCAACGGCATCGGCCATGCTCGCGTTGAGAGGCTGGTGAATGTTGAACTGATGTGGCATGGCGCTTTGATGCCCCCGCACGAATCAGGACGTTCACGCCGAAGTCTTGGTCTAAGTTGGTTTACCCAAACCAAACGCCTACGCACCTTGGTGGTTCATATCCAAGAGTGCGCTAAGGACAGAATTAAACGTGCTTATGAACACGGTCGCAGAGCTCGTAGTAGAGCTAATAACGGGAGGAAAAAGAGGGTTGACGATAACGAATATCCATTTGAAGCTTCAGATGTCAAATTTGATCCATTCAAGGTCATGGTCCAGCGTACTGCTTACCAGCCCCACTTCCGTGAGTACCGATCGATGTACACAGTCCAAGGAATGGATTATATTCGTCAGCTACGGGGCATGAAATGGATCCGCTTCAAGGAGCGTGACGGCCCTGAACACCGCCAGTCGATCAGGGATTCTTCTTTTCTCAGAGACATAAACTTCGCAACTACGCCTAAGAAACCCAGACTCGCTCTCCAGAGTGAGCTGGAGAACCTAACGCCGCTGACGGGTCTTGAAGAATGGGTCCCTCCTACCCAGGACATGCAGATTATCAGGGCATTATACGACGAGTCACCGATCCCGGACGACATGGTTTATGGCTCGGAGACAAGTGAATCTGATACTCGGACTATGGATGATGAGAGTACTGACGGAGATAGCAATTCGGACAATGACAGTGCCAGAATGGATATTGATGATGATGACATATCAAGTGGCCTCTTTGTCGACTCAGGCTCTGGCTCCGCCGGTGATCCTGCAGAACGAATGGAAGTAGATCAAGATGACAATGATGAAGAATCTGATGCTGAAGGATTAGATGGATCTGGTCAGAGCAACAATCCGCTCTTACCACCGGGTCCAGTCTCAGCTGATGCCGATTCTTTAGATCTTATAGATCTTACCGGTGACGATGATGATGATGATGCAGAATCATCACTTTTCGTTCATTCTCGCCTGCCAACTCCATCGGTCAAGGTTGAGTCCAGTGATGAAGCCATTGACCTGACAATGGCTGACGGCGAAAATAGCGAGGCAGAGGCCGATGCGAGTAATGATTTTGACGATGAAAATAGATACATCAACGAAGAGACTCCACCCTGCAGTGACGATGAATCTGACTCTGACGTCTACCCCAGCCTTCGTAGTAATTCCGAAGTGCATTCCCCTTCATCCAAGCGCCCAAGTAACGCCGATACAGATTCTTCCCTTGACGAGAAACGCCTGGCGAAGCGCCGTAGATACCGTGGTACTTAGGGAGGTCGTACCTCTCCAAATATTCACCCAGTCATTTATTTGATTGACGTGTCATCGTAACCAGAACTACACAGCTGAGGACAATGGGAGCCCACCGTCCCTCTAATTGCACCACTTTAATACTCCGACTTATTCAGATGGCGTCCTTCCAAGTCATGACTTTCAGTATCTATTTCTTCTCCTTTCTTACTTTCCATTCTATCCTTGGTCATTTATCTTTTCACGCTTGAAGTTCTCCAATGGGGTCTTCATAGGAGCTTTCGAATTTTCGTTGATTTTTCCCCAATTATACAAGCCTACAAAATTCTTTGGTTTTACCTGATGATGAAGTATTAGGTACTGAACCGTATTCGATCGGCGTCTTTCCGTTCACTTTCTAGTCGGCAGTCAGTCTCAAATCGACTCTAGATGCTTGATTAAATTAACCCACACACTACATGAGGGTTTCCCATACTAATCCCCCTCTAGATACATCGACTATTTTGTCATCTTTGTGGTGCTTAGATACTTACCGGGGCACAAAGCTTGAGGCAAGGCCATCTGGAATCCCGGAAGAATTGCGTACATTACATCTAACGTCTACCGTTGAAGTATCCTCACTACTTGCTTGAGTTGCAACTTAGGATTTGATTACATTGGAGCTGGTTCTTTTGTTGCTAGAGTTGATCACGATAGAATGAATGGGGATCAATGCGTTGCGATGGTTTCAAGGTATTAGGTAGATTTTGGCGGTGGATCCGTCGTCATGGCTCAGAGTACACAGGACATGTAGCACCTTGGGGGCTGGGCTAGAACAGTGGGATTTGCGAAATGCGTTGAGGATAACCGTGGCTTTGAGTATGCGGAGGCTTTTGCTGTTCTAGGATTCAGCAGGGCAGACAATTATTCTCTGGCGATTGCACATATTCACTAACTTGAGTACGCACAATCGATGATTTCAGACGATGCATTTGTCTTGTTCATCAACTGGCTTAGCGATTTACTAATGTGGTATCTAGATCTAATCAAATACGACCTTGCGCCCCTGAAATTCAACTTTCTGCTCCTTGGCCTTCTTAGCCGCAGCCCAGCTCGGGTGTAAGGGGCCAGTGTCATCTCTCTTCGGGGCTGCCTTGGGCTTTGGTTTCTCCGCTGTTTGATTTCTGCTATCAGCTTCTTGACTTCCACCTTGCATCTGCCGCTGGCGCTCGGGGTGGACGTGTTTATTATCGAAGGGATTCCGAATGCCCTTCTTCCAGGGCTTATTGGACCCTTCCTCATCGTCTCCCACTGCACCTCGTCTCATATCCCACCCCTGATCTCTCCCCTTTGCTTTCTCCTGCTGCTGCTTCTGTACGTGCTTAGCTTTGTCCTTGTACTTCTTCTCCCAGATAGCCTGGCGCGCTCGCTGGCCCCGCCGATTCTTTCGTGGAGGACCGACGTCGATGTCGGATGCCTCGGATTCAGAGCCTGATATGTACCCGCCCATTAGCGTAGGTAGGAAGGCTGAGCCACCGGCCGAGACGGGGCCGCCTTTTGCGGTTTTCGTCTTTTTGGAGGGTGGCGGAGAGACAGACGCAGAGCTCTCGCCTTTTGATAGCTCTAAGTCGTCTTCCTCTTCCGACTCAGACTCCTCTGCTGACGATATAGATATGTCATCGGCGGTCGTGGCTTTTCGGACCAATCTCGCCCTACTATCTGCGGCGAGTTCGTCATCCTCACTCGCACCGTCTTCGTCCGAGTCTTCTTCGTCGCTGCTAGAGCCTACTACAAAGTCGTCGTACCTCGCCCACGCTCGCTCTTCCGCATCGCTGTCTGAGAAGCCCTCGAACACTTCGTCATTTGAAGGCCCGTCATCCACATCGCTGTCAAGCTCCTCTTCTTCCTGGTCCCCAGTCCTATCACGTTTCCTCTTCAGGAGTACGGGTTCTGGCTCCTCTTCTTTAAGCTCGGATTGTTCCTCCTCCTCATCTTCTTCCTTTTCACTGTCACCAGTTGCCTTCGACGCTTTATCCCTATCATCGGCTTGCTCTTCCTTATCTGCCCTTCCATCCGACTTTTCCTTTTTGCCTTTGCCTCCTTTCTTCATCTTCTCCGGCATAGGGACCCTCAGCGCAATGCAAGTGCCCATAACAGCCTCTTTGATGACATCGTGAACTTGCTTGCGGTTGCAAAGAGCGCTCGTCACGTTATGCAGCGCGGTCTTTTCCTCCTCGGACAGGCCCTCGGGTTTTGGAACGGGCTTCACGATTTCGGCGGGGAGCTTGGGGGACTCGGCGACGCCTTTAATCTTTAGGAGCGACGAGCAGAGATGCGCATGCGCCGCCTGCTGGAGGTCAAGACTCTAGATGTCGCGAATTTCGCATGTTAGTCCACTATAAAGAATAAAATGCATCCCACATAGACGCATATACATATTCATTGTACATACCTTGAGCACTGCAACCTCCCTCTCGAGTCTTGTCACCTTGTCTGTTTCGTTCTTAGTCTGGGCCTCGCGAATGCGCTTGCTCAGACGTTGGCGCTCGAAGCCTTTGGCCGTCTTCATTCCCCGCGCCAACTCCTTGTGCCATTGCGTCAGCTTCTCCTCGAGACTGGGCTCGTGATTCCTTTTCCGTTTCGGCATGTCGGGCGGCGTATAAGTATTGCGCTTGCTTATCAGAAAAATATGTGGGAATAAATTCTGAATGCTGGAAATTTTTGGAATCGAGACCCGTTAATTGGATGTATTGCTGTATACATAATATGCATTTAAAGCCTATACAGTTATCCGCCCTGCGTCGACAACAAATGCAACTATCGAGAAATCAGTACAAGCCATCGTGACGATGCTTCGTTCGTGATTGAGAATGCGATTCTTGGAGCTTTCACTGATATCTGCGAAATGGAACGCGGTTCAGTAGTCGCTTTTAGTTGCTAGAGTGTAATATTCCTCATGCACGCACCAACCTATGTACCTGAGATACCTACATGTTATGGTACCTAGGTAGGTAGTCTTTCGACAAAATGATTCATACTCCTAACTGTACATGTGGCACTTGGGGCACTAGATCTAAGCCGTCGGAAAGCTTATTACTAACGCGACGTCCCATTCTAGCTGGAGCCATTTCAATTGTGGAATCCACTGAGGGGTACCACGTTGGAATGGAGGGATAAGGTCCGATTTTGATTATCGTTGAAGGCATCAACATATTAGAGTCGGGAGAAATGGCTTCGCAGTCGGCCTCGGCCGCACTCAGTGCGGGAAACTTGTTTAATGTGAAGGATATAGTCGCGGTCGTCACGGGCGGCGGCACAGGTCAGCAAAGCCTGCAATACCCTCACATATTCTAACATTGTATCTAATAGAACCGCCTCAGGAATTGGGCTCATGATAACCAAGGCCCTGGCTGCCAACGGCGCGTCCAAGGTATACATTCTGGGACGTCGCCTACAGACCTTACGGGAAGCCGCATCACAGGCCGGGTCCAATGTGATCCCGGTGACCTGTGATGTCACGTCCAAGCAGTCGCTGGAGTCGGCGGTTACTCAAATCCAAAAGGAGGCCGGCTTCATTAACCTCCTAGTCTGCAACTCGGGCATCGGCGGGCCGTACGGGATCCGGCCCAAGCCCGAGACGACGCTCGACGAGTTCGTCGAGGCGAACCTTTCCGTGCCGTTCGAGGACTATACTAACACTTTCGGCGTTAACACGAGCGCCGTTTGGTATACCGCCATATCATTCCTCAAGCTCCTGGATTCTGGCAACAAGCAGGGTAACGTGCAGCAGAAAAGTCAAGTAATTGCCGTTAGTAGCATTGGTGGCTTTAATAAGGTAAATACCGGTGGCTTCGCGTACGGGCAGAGCAAGGCCTCTTGTACACACCTCATCAAGCAGTTGAGTGTGGTCCTGCCGCAGTGGGATATCAGGGCTAATGTCATCTGCCCCGGCCGTAAGTGACGTGTTTCTCTTCCATCGACCGACTTCCCCTAGCTTCTTACGAGAAGGATGTCGCGCGAATAATTATGACGAACCAAATATTGATAATGTAACCAGTCTATCCTAGTGAGATGTCGGCTCCGATTCTCCAGAAAGGGGGAATCGGAAAGGACATGATACCGCTCGAGCGACCCGGAGACGAGCAGGACATGGGCGGTGCTATTTTGTACCTAGCCTCTAGAGCGGGTGCTTATTGCAATGGAACCGTCATCGTCACTGATGGAGGGAGATTAACGACGTTCCCTTCTACGTTCTAGATCTTGCTGAGCACAGTATCTACCTTGCTGCCAAGATTGGCGTCCAAAGCACCCAACCACCGGCCCGGCCATCTGCTCAACATAGTTGGTTTACACAATGTTGCCGAAATGGGGTCATTGGTTGTTCACCCCACAAGAGAATTTCGAACGATACAGGAGTGCCAGTACAGCCCCCCTTTCAGTGTGTGGAGCCAGTTCTTAGATGCCGATGGGAGCTCCAAGCGGCCGCCGTGGTGGGTCTCGTCCGGTCACCCGAACCGAAGACGGCGGTTTCATGAAGCAATACCCGAGGTCAGTCGCTTTACCTTGATGGATACTTAGGTACCTAGCTATTGCGGCTCTGCAAGGAAGCATGAAATCATAGTTTGTTTACCATTCTTGGCCAGCCCACTCAGATCATTCTCACCGCCTCATGGTTGGTGAGTGAAACTCCTAGCCTAAGCGATCCCATAATACGAGTTATGTCTGTCCCCATACGATGTCCCTGTAGTCAAATTTTCAGAGATTCTTTTGCCTGAGAATGTAACTGTATCTTAATAAGGTGCGTGGTAAGGTATCCCATGTCGGTGTAGTGTAGGGTGAGTAAAATGGGTCTTTGAAGATATGCAGTATGTTAGGAGGTATGTAGTCATAATCGCCAAGCCGGCGTACAAGAGGCTAGCCTCACGATTTGTCAGTGAATCGAATACGATAATCACCTATAAGTCGACATGAACATGTACCGCTGCTAGGTTAGATACGACGTCGAGACTACGAGGATCGAAAATAATCGATTTACGGAGAATTCGTAATGAACGAAGAGTTATGCTCTATCGTATTAATCCAATCCTCCAATGATAGAGATTCACGCTAGGAGGAGAGCTCCCATAACCTGAGAATAAGTTGATAGGTACTTTAGCTACATGTAAGCATGATAGAGATATTAGTAAGTAGGTACCTACCGTTCCAGGTACACTGACTTAAAGTTGCTCGCGACGCCACTATAGACTACCTCCTAGGAGACCAGTTGTAGGACATATCGCTAGAACAGATCGCTTACGGTGGGACGAGGAGTTTTGAACGATTGTCAAAACTGGAATTTATGGGGTTCCACTTCGCTGGATGAACGTGACAGGGTATTTGTGAAGTAGATAGATCTTGACGAAAACATTGTGATCAAATACCTAACCTTTCCTCGAGTCATGACGTTTGTTCTGCTAAGATTGGAACGATCAGGGCCAGGTTGGACCATTCATTGCAAGGACCTTGTCTGGTCCCAATGCCTTAAGTTTACTTAAGGATTTATACCCAGGTTGAAATAAGGTAGCGAAATCGAACGATGCCTTATTTTAAGCGCTCTGATTGGTCCTTGAACGCGTTAATTTTCGGATTTTATTCTTTTCCATTTAAAAATTCATAACTCGACGAAAAATTACCCAATCAGGAAATGATTAACACCATTATAAAGCTAACTTAATTCCGGTTCTAATGGTCCTGAATGCACCATGATACGACTATTCGTCGTAAAGATATTAAATGTTGAGAGAAAAGGGTGATTTTTGCTGCAGGCTTCTACAGGGTAGGAAGGGTAAAACTTAGCATTTTTTCCAACTTTTCATATTTAATATTTCAAATAATCATAACTTTACGTATATACGGTATATAAAGGAAAGAAATATATCGTTATAATGAAGGTTTTATAACGGTTTTAATAGCATTTAATAAATATTTTTATTACCTTTATTAGTTACGTTATTTAATATAAAAAAAGGTTTTTTTTAAGAATAAATTTAAAAGAAATTAAAATAGATTTTTAAAAAAATAAAGAAACGTAATAAACTAAATATTTAAAAACAGTAAAAAATCAAGATAAATACTCCGGACGAGATTCTGCTTTTTTTACTTTCTTTATTATTATTATTCCTTTTTATTCTTTTAAATATTTAATTTTTAATTTAAAAAACACGTATTAATTTAAGCTTTTATTGTAAATATTTAAATAACTTTATAAATATTAGCTTAAATTAATTAAAATTTATATTTA
>MU386596.1:0-146174 GCA_022497025.1 Hypoxylon sp. FL0890 | reverse complement strand
CTATTTTAGCTTTTTTCTTTTGGGTGGGCCGAATGTAACTTCGGGGTTCATTTTTTTTTTTTTTTTTTTTTTTTTTTTTTTTTTTTTTTTTTTTTTTTTTTTCCATTCTTTTTCTTTCATTCTTATTTCTTTTCTTCACACACACAGATAGGCCATGGCTCATACAATCTTTGGCCACCTATTTGGATGTTTGTTCTATTGAACTACTCCTCCTCTCTCCCCTTTTTTTGTCAAGCTGGCGACCAGTTAAGTATTAAATGGGAGCAAGGTATTGGCTTTCAGAGTAGTAAAAGTGGGCCATTCTGCTCTTCCTAACTTACCTGGAATGGAAGATTGACGACAATTTTAGGCGAATGGGACTATCTGACCCAGTAGCCCCTGTTTACATAAGACAACACTACCGATAATGGCCAAGTTGCTACGTAGAACTTAGCCACATATCACCAGCTGACCATGGGACTCTGCATGACGAAGCTGACTATTGTGATAATGGCTGCCGCGACACACTGCTTATTCTCACTGGGCTTTCAGCAACATAGGAGACAAAGGCATGAGAACCAAGGATGTCGTAATCCGATTTCAATTTCATTTTAATGAGCTGGCCTGATATTATGCTTTCAGCGCCTCAACAAATGTAACGAAGTGGCCATAGCAGGCAGCAATGTTGACTTCGGAGGCGAAGCCCAAAACCACGGACGATCTCTCCACCGCCGGATCCCTAGGCCTCCGGAGAACGCATCCACGTCCCCACACATGTACGGCGTAGCATGACGATGTACGGCGACTCAACGGATTTTCGGAAAACCTATTAGAATTGGATTGAAAAATTACCGAGATACTAGGAATCATTTATTAAAGTAGGGCATGAATGATGAGAGACGGATATAAATAAAGGAGCCCTCCAAGGTTGACCTTCCAAATTCCAAGGGCAGCTCCATCCCAACTTTCTACTTCCATTTCTAGCATTCGTTTGTCACAATAATCTATAATTGTCATCATGGTTAACATCTATCTTGCTGCAGCTGCAGCTCTTGGTAGATTGGCGGTGGTATCAGCTGCACTGTCGCCCGCTCCCCGGTTCACGGGTAGAAATATTACCTATCCATCAAGTTCGAATAGCAGTGGAATTTTACCTGTAAGTAATGACTTTCTTCGCCTATGAGCAATGACTCACCTTAGCATAGTGCGATGCTATGAGAAGTGCAGGCCTTGCAGATAGACTCCTCTTCGCAACAGACCCAGATTATGAACCCCAGATTGAGACTTGGTATTCGGACAACAGTCGCCTGAGACCTTTCTGCCTCATTCTTCCGCAGAATACCGAAGAAGTATCTACTGCATTGACGGCCTTGGTCAATGCCAACGACGGCGCGGGCGATTGGCACATCGCAGTCCGCAGCGGGGGCCACGGCTACGCTGGTAGCAACAATATCGTGAACGGGGTTACCATCGACTTGAGCATGATGAACTCGACGAGCTATGATCAAGAAACTAATCTCGCTAAAATCCAACCCGGTGGCCGATGGAAAGATATATTTGCCGAGCTGGATAAACACGGTGTCACTGTGGCGGGCGGCCGCGATGGAGATGTTGGCGTTGGCGGATTCCTCCTTGGAGGTGGAAACTCATTCTTTTCAGGACGAACGGGATTTGGCTGCGACTCCGTCATCAATTTCGAGGTGGTCCTGGCGAACGGTACCATTGTCAATGCCAACAACTCGACCAACCCAGATCTGTGGCGTGCTCTTAAAGGAGGTGGCAGCAATTTCGGTATTGTAACGCGATTCGATATGGAAGCCATCCCATCGCGGGAGCTGTACTATGAATTGCGCTTCCTGAGCGCGAATTATTCGGACACTGTTGCCGACATGGTTGTGGACTTTACCAATCAGAACCAGTCGCTTGCTGACAACGCTCTGGTCACCTTCTACGCCCACAATACTTCTGTCAGTCCCGATGTATACATTGGCCTGATCTACGTCAACACGCAGGGCGACGCGAACGCGACGACCGC
Source organism: Hypoxylon sp. FL0890 (assembly GCA_022497025.1). Taxonomy (NCBI): domain Eukaryota; kingdom Fungi; phylum Ascomycota; class Sordariomycetes; order Xylariales; family Hypoxylaceae; genus Hypoxylon; species Hypoxylon sp. FL0890. Next base: position 144,160 of record MU386596.1, on the reverse strand, counting down.
GTTCGACAAGGTGAAAGATGTGCCTGCGCTGTTTTCAGAGTCCATTTCTCAAAGCATGGCGAAGGCTGCTGCTGGCTCACAGGTCCCTGGCGGAACCAAGTATGTTACTCCATTGCTTTGTTAAAACATTGACTAATTGAATGTAGTAATGCCGGGACGACATTGACGTTTCGCAATCATGCCGAGATCCTCCGCCGTGCTGTTGAGCTTAATGCGGAGTGGGTGGAAAAGCTCAAGCAGACAATCAACCCAGACAAGTTGGCGACATTTTTCTTCTTCCAACCCCTCCCTTCGTACATGGCCCAAGTTAGCCACCAACGGGGAGGTAACATGCTTGGTCTTGACAGTGTGCCGTACAATGCTATCCTATGGAGCTGTGGCGCCGCGGTTGACCCGTCCGAAGGGGAGGCCACGTTTGCGATAGCACAGGCGGAGACAAGTGCTTTCACTGCGCAGATCAAGGAGCTTACGAGATCGTTGAACGGGGATATGGACTTCATCTACCTTAATTATGCGGATGGAAGCCAGGATCCACTTGGAACCTATGGTGCCGCAAATATTCAACACATACGAGATGTGGCAGCAGCGTACGATCCCACTGGAGTATTTCAGAGGCGCATCCCGGGAGGCTTCAAGATTTCGAGAGTCGGGTGATGGAGAACGCATCTTGGAGTATTCTGGTATGATTCAACTTATCTAAATCTTTCGCTTTGATATGTAGGACTTAGAATTACGATCAAGTCAATCCTAAACTTCTTTATCTTTGATATTCTATAGAAAATCAATTGAATACCTATTCTTTCTCCCTTTCGATATTAGTCATGTTTCTTCCTTTACGCCACCCCCTATTTACCCCTATGCTCACACAAGCCACCGTTGCGCAGATCATCAACTCTTAAAGTGGCTGGTCATGTGGCTTAGACGCTTATTGCTGGGCGTCATCTCACTTCCTCCGGGGGCCTCGGGATCCGACTAAGCCTCACTGCCTCGAGGCCTGGAAACCCGGGGTTTAGGAACTCACTGTATTATTAACATGCCTTATTCTTCCCTCTTTTGATCTAGGTATAGTGCATATTCCGGGAAAATGAGCGAAACGGATTATAATGCGCCGTTAGAGCGAAGACCAGCGGTAAGGATTACCAATCTACATCCTGTGGCGCCCACCTGCCGATCAGCAACAGTGATATTAACAAACTCCTGACTTAGTGCGATAACTGCAAAGCCCGAAAGGTATGCGAATTAATGGGCCCAGGATCCTGACTCGGTTATTATTCTTAACACTTCGGACAGACTAAATGCGACAGAAGGTCTCCATGTGCGAGCTGTGTGACCCTCAATGTCGCTTGCCGGACCACTCCTCGGGCGTCTGAGAAACGGCAGCGTGTACTCCTATCGTCCAAGTATGATGAAGCTGTACAAGATGTCAGGCGCCAACTCGTCGACGTCAAGGAAATGCTCCAAGCACTGATGTCAAAGGGAGAACCTACCCCAAGTTCAACAGGGACGTCGTCAGAGCATGCACATCATACGCCACCCCCAATAATTGACGAAGAGGTCCCTAGTCTGGCTAGCGTCCGCGAAGGATACAGTGGGGATCCTTCGTTCCAGTCGCATGCTCACCGCGTCAAGAATGCACTTGAAGCAGCTCTTGCCGCTTCCGAGCTTATCAATGTCGAAGCTCTAGGGGCTCCCGCGGCCTTATCCCCACGGGGTGTTGCAGAGCTGCTTCATGGCGCGGAGACGGCTGATACCACAACTCCAGATCGTGCTGTTCCGGTGCCACATCGCCCGCCCTATGACTTAGACTTTGGAAATCTGCCCTTACCCCCGGTGGATCTTGTCCTGAAGATTCTGCGCCTAGCCAAAACCAATAAGCAACAGTTCTTCGTGGATGTCCCGACCTTCCATGAAGATGAATTCATTAACATGTGTCGGGGTGTCTACTTCGCGACGGAGCCGATTTCCCTTTGGACATGGATAAATGTCAATGTTGGGCTCTACTACCTCTTTTTCGGGGTCAACGAGGTTGAAGCTGGGCGCATGGGTACGACTGTGGAGGCAATACGCTCGCACTCGAAGTTGCTGAAGGCGAATGCCGAAGCGGCAATGCAGAGCCTCCGTCTATGCTCAGAGCCGTCAACGGAATCATGCCGGGCCCTAGCACTTCTTGTGAGTACGAATCAATGAGACACAGAACAGGATTCTAATTGGCCAGGGGACATTCTACGTGAAGGAAGGGCACAGTACGATTGCATGGAGGTTAATCAGCGCCGCTGCTAGAGCATGTTTGGACTTGGGTTTCCATCGTTTGCCTGAATATGCGGGTGACAATTATCAGAAGTGCTCCGTCTTCTGGCACATCTATGCGTGGGAGAAAGGACTAGCCATGACATGCGGAAGAACACCTGTCTTCCACCGCTATGACGTGACAACCCCCGTCGCACAAAATAGGTTCAATGCTCCGGCCCGGTAAGCTAACCCCAGTGTTGGGTTTTCTAGTCCATCTAACGTTATAGGGTATATGCTGCCTTTCTCGATTTCGCGATAATCACGGGAGAAATCCAGCAGACCTTGTTCTCTGCATCGGCGCGACAAGTCTCGCAGCAGGTCCGAACTCAGCAGGTAGAAGAATTCGCTGCGCGGCTCAATAGTATCCAGGAGTCCGTCAGATCTGTACGAGTTTCGTCCAAATTGCTTTCAGTCTTCTGCTAACCTCATTAGGCAAACCCGGAAGATCCGACTTGGGACGTAATGTACGAGGCCGCCGCTGAAATAGTCGATATCATGATGTATTCTCTGCTCACCATCGTATATCGAATACTTCCACCTAGTGCTACACAGGTTCATCCACTGCAATGCTCTGATGAATGCGTAAGGGCGGCACGCGGCGCTTTGTCGAGACTGGTGGAGGTCGGGGAGCGTATGATACTGCACAATCCAACTGGTTGGAGCACGGTGCTGAATATGTAAGTTTTTAGACAGGCCTCGTTGTTCCGCGACTAACCCTCAACCCAGAATCTTGTCCCTGGCGCCATTCGTGTCTTTTATTGTACTAGCTGGCAACGCGATTGCTACCTCTTCCGCGGCCGACTTACCTCTTCTGTCATCGGTGATTTCTGTACTAGCGCCGCCAGCGATGAATTCCCCAACTGCCCGCAAAATGCATGACGCCTGTGCAAGATTCAGCCGTATCGCTAGCCTTATAGTATCAAGTTCCAGCGAGAGCTCCTTCAATCAAAGTGAGTACCAAGACCAGGCTTTGACCAACGACATACAGTTCGGCAATTCAAGTGGCCAGCCAATCATATCTAATCGTGCGCATCCAAACCCCATCGATTACGGCTTTCCCATGGCACAGCAAGACTGGGATAGTGTCATGATTGGATTCGAGTCAGAGCTAGGGGATTACGATTCTAGGGCTCTGACGAATATCATAGAGCCTTATATCGCAAATACCGGCTGGTAATTAGCGTTGTCGATCTTGAAGTTCCATAAGACCGACAGCTGAATAAGATACTGGGATTATCGTAAAGTAATCCGTCGACGGCGACTTCAGCAATTAAGCATAGCCAATGAAATCTTGACCATGGCGACAACCGATCTGTTCTATCTATAGACTCGCCAATCTCCAGACCCACTATATAGTACGGCTCTTCATCTGAACGGCGCATCCTACCCCACAGTGGCCAGATTTTCCTATATACAGGGGTTCGGGGGGTATTTCTTCGGGACCTGACTTCATTATTCGACATAACAGAACGGCTAGAACCCATACACAATTTTTTATGATTGTATAGCGACTTCCTCATTATAGAAGGGGTCCTAGTGCTATGGAAAGTTCGTCCATGTATGCACGTCAACGATTTATACGTGCCTGTCAGCTTGAAGCTGAACGTGGTATCCACTTGTCATCCTTGGGTCCAATATCCCCAATATTTTCTCATCCTTAGCTCTCACCCGAAGGTGGCAGTACCTAATCCTGCGCCGCATTCCGTCATTAAAAAGTACCCGTCACAATGGAAGACCGCACGGGACTTACCTATTGCGCGTCTATAAATAAGCACTTATATTGCCATCGGCTACGGTTAGAGGAGCGCAATAATCTGGTTCTCGAACAAGCCTTAGGATCTTGATAGCCCATCCTCTGAACACCGATAGGTTCAAGAAGAGACTGCAAGGCTATCACGTCGACTATCACCATGTTGCTCAACAAGAGGTTCCTTGCTCTTGCCGTAAGCCTCACCGTAGGCCTCATGGCTGAGCCAGCTGTCTGTCAAAACGGATGGCCGGCTCCCGAGTCCATCAAAGGGACTATTCCGAACAACCCTAGAGCGCAGACTCTAGACCCGGGCTTGATCCGGCGGGCATCAGACAAGAAGCTCTTCCTGTACACTACAGGCAAGAACGGCAGTCTCTGGACAGCCGATTCTCTTTACGGCCCGTGGAAAAACGAAGGAACAGCGGATTTCCGTGAGTACGGCGGGGCTCCGTCGATACATCTCGTGGATGACACATACTATCTCTACATCAACAACCACGAATTCGACTACTCTACTGTCGGCGTCACGAATCCAGCCATCCACACATGGGCACACAATTCCAGTTTTCTCGCCGCCTCGTCCAAGACGCTCGAGATCGGCAGCTGGCAATGGCACGGCCGTCTGGATATAGACTGGGCCATGAAGTACAACATTCTAGACGCGGCCCTCCTGACCGTCGACGACGGGGGAAAACGGCAGCAACTCCTCTCATTCGGGTCCTACCAGCAGGGCATATTCCAGATCCCGCTCGCGGATCCGCCCGTCAAGATCGCTGCTGGCGCTAACGGGGATATCACGCACCTGGCCAACAACCAGACGAAGGCGTTCCCGACCGGTCCGACGGAGGCTAGTTACGTCTTCAAGTGGAAGGACTGGTACTACCTGTTCTTCTCTTCGGGCCGGTGCTGCAAGCAGCCGAATGGCGGCTGGGTCGACCGCGGCGACGTGTATAAAGTTATGGTGTGCCGCTCGAAGAATCCGCGCGGAGGATATGTGGATGATAAGGGGGTTGATTGCGCGAATAATAGCGGTGGTAAGGAGATACTGGGAACTCATAATGATATTTGGGCTCCGGGTGGACAAGGAGTGATGGTTGATGATGAGGCGGGGGGGCCGATTATATATTATCACTATGGTGAGTACTTCCAGAATCCCCATCTTTTCTCCTAATGACATGGCAGAGAAGCTAATTAATCGCAGTGCCGTACGATGTCAAAACTAAGATCCCTGCGAATGAGTTCCGGTTCGGGTGGAATAAGCTGGACTTCAGCTCCGGATGGCCTAAGGTTGTTTGATGGACCTTGGAATAAAAAGTTGTCAGTGTTTCCGATATTCTAGTGTATATACTTGATGGTTTTCATAAGCGACTATAAAAATAGAGACGTTGTGTAACTATGCCATACCGTATTCCAGCCTCCACATACGGATATGTGAGCGCTTCCGGAGGGGTGAGAATGACACTTTCGGCTATAATTTATAGAATGATTCCCTATTTCCGGGATTTTAAGCCTCATATGCTCTCCCACTGGGATGTCGTAGGGCAGATGTGTGTAGGTATTAATAGCAGTAAGCTGGATTTGTAAGCGAATATCGTAGCCTGAGATTTTGGTGGCGTCGAATAGCAGCGTGTCCTGCAACTCCGAAACGTCACTTGATTGGTATTTTCAGCTTGGCTTGGCGGCCCCCATCTTCTACCCTTAGGTTGTTGAGGGCTCGCTGAGGAAGTCTTATTCCAGACCCTTCTTTCCACAAGCCCGGTTTCAAAAGATGTAAGCTTGGTTCGCCAAGATCGCCATCTGACGCCTCATTCCTTAAGTACACGTTGAAGTCGATTGTATTTCCGGTATATGCGGCTCTCAGGATAGTAGGTAGGGTATAATACTAGAAGCCCCTCAGCCCTAGGAGGGATAGGTGTGTAACACAAAAATGAGCCATACCATAGATACGCTTCAGCTAGGACCCAACACCATGGGTCACCAGGAGACATAAGGCTCTGTCCAAGTCAAATATGAGATTAAAGGGCCATGGGTCTCACTTTCGGTAAATTTCCCGCGACCCAGCAGATAGATTGTTTTCAACGAATTATGCATGATGTCCAGCCCAATGGATCACTGCTCGACTATAGACTCCTCCCGCTACTTTGATATACCGTCAGTCTCAGACATCACTGGTATTGGTGTAAATTTGTTACGAACGCATCAAAACCCATGAACTTGTCCGACTGACATTATACAGGTCCTCATCGGTTTCATATTCCCGGCCTACATCTTGCTTTTCCTAGTTTGCGTATACTATATCTTTATCTACGATCCGACTCTAGATCCATATAGGGGAAGGGGCAAAGAAGATCAACAGAAGAGATCCCCTGGCCCTAACCTCTTCGATCAACTTCTCCTTCGACTAGTTAGAAAGAATTTCCTCTCGGCAATAATAAACAGATTCTTCAAAGCTTTCTTTCGACCAACAAGAAAAGTACTTCCAATTAAGGCTGGAGAATTCAGTAGTCAGGCTGTCTCTGGGACTTGGCAGGATGCGTTCAATAAGGTATGTGGTGACCATTCTAATTATTGGGCTGGCATCATGTCCCCTGACGAGGACAATAGTACGTTGTGGGTATGGCCGACACCCAAGTTATCACCGGCCTCGCAATTCTTCTGGGCGGTTATCTTGCTCGCTCCGATCTATCCGCATTTCACTGGAAGATGATCGTTTACTTAGCCTGGTTGTCGTGCTCGACGCATCTCTCAGCTTTGGTTTTCCTACGCAACTATCTTCTCAACAGGCCATTCGAGAGGTTCTGTCGGCTCTTCTCTACGCTCGCTTTGCTCCTATGCCTTACAGTGGCCATGATACCGACTGGCCATTTCTATTGGGATGGTCTGATTTACGAACCTATCGACCCGTCTAGCGACATTACCGCTGAAATAGATGCGCCCCCTTCTGGGAATGCTACTTGCTATTTCAATGTCGACTTTAAGCCTGAAGCTTATAAAGCCAAGTACGCAATGGTGACAGCGATCCTTCTGCTAGTGTTAAGCTTTATTACAAAGACTTTCAAGCTAAGTCGAAGATTTCTGTGGTTTGATGTTCGATTCACCACACATTATATGGTAGACATGGTGCTACGCAGCGCAGCTTTCTTTCAGAAGTTGTTTGGTACGGCGACTTTACAAGGCCGTATTGCTTCGAATATGGTTGTAGCAGCGCACATGACTGTATGTGTATGGATAGACCTGTATGCTTCGATGGCTTCTGATGTAGGTTTTATACCTGGTTCCCCTAATACTGACCTGAATATGTCGTTAATAGAGTCCCTAGGTCTATTGGCTGATCATCTCATTAACGTGGGGTACAATGAAGATTGTTCAACTACGATCCCTCCTAAGCCATGCAGAAAATCAAGACGATACTTGGTCATTCGGCCAACTCCTTCCTGTTTTTCTTTTAGCATTGCCTATGATCAATCTGATCGAGCATTTCCGCAAGTTTGTCTTTCAAGGTTCGTTTGATTGGATCCAATAGGAGCTGTGTCCTTACCACATACACGATGGATCACGTTGCTAACTTGTATGTAGACATAGACAAGCTGCAGGATCAAGAGAGCAGCGACCTCCAGTTTGAGGAGAAAACAAACTCCAGCGACGAGCATAGCAGTTCCCCAAGCAGTGAAGCTGACTCAATGTGGATACTCCGGCCAGAGCTCTTCGATGAGTACTACAAGAACAGCATTTGGATGTGTTGGGTCGTGATGATATGCCTTGGACATACCTTCACCATGACAACATTGCTGCTACAACCCGATATCAGCCTATGGGATAAACAACTTGGCAGATATGTTGCTGCCGACACGATATCCATGGCCGAAGTCCTGGCTCTCTGGTTCGTCTTCGTCCAAGGAGCAATGGTCCATATCGCTATCCTAGTCCTATCTCTCGTCGAGGTGAAACTACCTCTAGATAAGATGAAGTTACCTTTTGTCGGGATGAAATGGAACCGCCGATTGATAATCCATACCGTGGCAGCACTTATCTCTCAGGGACTCATGTCAACGGCGGTGTATACTGCGTCTAGGACCATTGACTTGGCGGCAGAGACAGATCTTTGGAGCTTCGGGGTACAAGGCTTTTCTTTATACTACTTCATTGGGACGTTATCATTATCAGGGGTAGCGATAATAGTCTGGTTGTTATCTGTTTATTTGCCCGGGAGGCGTATATCACGCGAAACAGAATCGGACGAAACGGTATAACGTGGCGACCACAATATTGATATATATCTAGGGAAACATTTATGCGAAAATACATTAAGAAATTATCATTACAACAAGCTTGAAGACTACGAAAACTCCAAAGAGGAAAGTGGAAATCCTTTTGCTAGTGTATTAGGCTATACTGGTTATGTCTTTCGATCTGGTGTAGGAAAAAGAACTTTTGATATCACTTATGATACTTACTAATGACAATAGAATTATGACTTTTTGCATGTCTGATATGGTAACTCGACTTCATACCCGACCTCTTGCTTGCTGTATCCCCGAACGGGGAGATAAGCAGACCTTATCACAGATACATACGTAGGACTTGTCAGATAAGAGATAAGATAATGATAAGGAAAGGGGTCTGTACACTGGCTATCACGTGATATCCCACAGGAGGAGTGTTGTCATAGAACAATTTTATCGTTTGTTTGAGAGATAGAATGGACAACGAGACTCAATCAATTCATACTTGAATAATTGATCAATTACCAGACTTGTGTAATAGGACTTAACGCTATACAAGATTAAGTAGCGTTCCGTCCTTATGGATCTTTCCAAGGGTATCAGTCCGGCGGGTTTATCGCTTCCAATTGACCGGGTGCAGTCCATTGCCGAAATGGGTAAAATAAGGCTCTCAGCCCGATCAATCGGTGTTATTCAAATGCGCAAGTTTGAGAATCCTTCTGGCAAGATTGATTCCCTTATCACCGTTTCAAATCTGTCAAATTTTTTCTCCTTCTGTTTGCCCGTCTCGGCTACTGTGTACATATGCCGCACGGGTCTTCTCAAGGTGGCTTTAACGCCAGATTGGTTCAATTTTCAGCCACTTGTATGATCCAACGTCAGAAAATGCGGCTGAATCCTCGGTGTCAGCGAGCGGTTTTCCAACTTGCGTCAAGACATGGCCCGTGACAATGATATTGAGCAGATAAGAATTAGTAAGATTCAAACATATAATTCGATATGCAACCGTCTTTCATCATGGTAACTCAGTAGGAACGCTCAAGTCACATGTTATAAGCCCATTCCGAAAAGAAGGAATAAAGGATTCAGTCCCTCGTCCAGTACGGAATGCGCTGTACCGAGGTGTAGAGGAATGTATCGGCGAGTAAATGTGGCTTTCGGATAGTATTGGCCGAGCTCGAGGCCGGTTTCGCTCCTGATTCTGTTAGCTCGATTCGCAACCCCTGCAAAATACGGATCTGATAACTTTCTCCCCGCCCCACCGGGTCATTTTGTCGATTGTTTGGTGCAATGTTGACGTGATCACCGCCCTTTCGCCCTTTATCAGATCCGAGTGGAAATGAAACATTGATAATCGGCGGCCTGGGCATCCTGCAAACTGGAATTAGCAACCACTTAGTCCAGGCACTAGCTAAGAACTAACCCCTTAACGCCATGTGGGAAAGAGAATTAGGAGTTATTTACTCACAAGGGTACTTGTAGGCAGGTGGTAATGATAACCCAACAGGGTGTACCGTGTAACTGGTACCGATCAAACGAAGTATGTACACGGCGTTTCTCCAGACTTGTAAGGCAGTTCTAATGACCATGTGTCCCCCTTGGCGGAATTGACACACGGTAGGATGGACCCAATCGTTGATTCTCGTCCAAAGCCCCCTAGCCCCCTGCCTGGGTACATACATAATGACTAGGGTTAGTTAATCCTGACTTTGTCTTTTCTTATTCTTAATTTCTCTACCTCGCCAATAATTCCAATGTCTGTCAGGTTCATCAGGCTATCCTTCCAGACCGTGATCCGTGTACCGAGAAGCTGACATAGCCTGATCCTTGTTTCCTTCTCCTATTTCCCTCAATTTATAACGCAGCGAGCCGTGAGTAAGGGCAAATAGAGTTCGACACATTGATGTTTTGGCGGTCAACGATTGTCAGTCGCCTTTCGAATTTAACTGCTCCAACGACCAGACTTTCAACTCCGTCCTTGAAACATTGCTGCATATTTTACTGCGGAGTAACTGCCACAACTCCACGATTCCGCTCCACCACGATCAATTCTCCGACGGCGAGATTCGCAATGGCCTCTCACTTTGCCCACATAAGCGCCGCCCGCTCTGAGGCGAACCCCTACAGAGTCTTGATTGCCGGCGGCTGCTACAGCGGCCTATCAGTAGCCGTCAACCTTCTGGAGAAGTGCGACACCATTGAGTCTCCCATTCCGGTCGAGATCACAATCGTTGACGAACGCGATGGCTTCTGTATGTGATCTATCACTCCCAGCTCGCTACTATGCATTCATGCATGGCCTTCTGCAGCTCTGTTCCCAATTGAGGAATCGGATCATGATCTGCCGCTAATTTGCTGTCCTCTAGACCACGTAATCGGCTCCCCTCTTGCTTTGGCCTCGCACAGCTATGCTGAGAAGGCCTGGGTCTACTACAAAGACATTCCGGTGCTGCAAAGACCTGACGTCCGCTTCGTCCACGGCAGCGTCAGCAGTATCGACCCCGAGAGCAAGACGGCGACGATTGTCGAGCAGCCTAACCGCGAAGAGCGGGCCGAGGCGTACGACTACTTCGTCGCCGCTACCGGTCTGCGTCGAGTGTGGCCTGTAGTTCCGCAATCGGCGAGGAAAGAAGACTACCTCAAGGAGGCGGGACGTCACATCGATGCCGTGGTAAACAGCACCGCGCCAGTCCTCGTCGTCGGTGGAGGTCAGTCATGTCCATCAGCTAATCCCCATGCACCATTCATGCAACCCCGACTAACATTTTACAGGTGCTGTGGGCATCGAGATGGCCGCCGAGCTAAAGGAGGTCCAACCACACGTCAAGGTCACGCTAGCGCACTCCCGAGACAAGCTACTCTCCGCGGAGCCGCTCCCTGATAACGTCAAGGAATGCGCGCGGGACCTCACACTCGACGCGGGCGTCGAAGTCCTCCTCAACCACCGCCTCAAGAGCCAGACCCCTATCAAAAACGAAGACGGCACCGAGGTCTTCGAGGTGGAATTCGAGAACGGTCATAAAATGACCGCAAGCCAAGTAATCATGGCCGTCTCCCGCCCCGAGCCCTCAACAACATACCTGCCCCCAGCCGCACTCAGCTCAGACCGGTACGTGAACATCCGACCGACGCTGCAGCTCTCATCGGACAAGATAGCGAACGCAGACTCGCACTTCGCGGTGGGTGACCTGATCCACTGGTCCGGCATCAAGCGGTGCGGCTCGGCGATGCACCAAGGCCGGTTCGCGGGTCTCAACATCCACCAGCTGATGCTGCAGGACATCCAGGGCAAGGAGCCCGTCTTGAACCAGCTCGTCGAGGTCCCTCCCATGATCGGCCTGGCCGTTGGTAAGAATGCGCTTTCGTATGGTGGCGAAGGCATGAAGCATGGTAAACAGATTATGGAGTGGTTCTTCGAGGAGGACCTGGGTTTCAGAAGTAAGTCGCTTTCCCTTATCTTGGCCTGTATTGGCTGGTTGATTGATGCTAACTCGTTGTCTGAAGTATGCTGGGATCATCTTCGTCTTTCGGGTAACAAGGCCTGAAAAGTGCTTCATTCTATTCTTAATATGGGTTCGGGGTGCATCGGCGTAATTGGGAGTTAAGGGTTAGGCACCTAAACGAGTTGCAGCACGGTTGCGATTCCACGATCACGCATGTTAGACAAGTAGATCGTATACAGTAGTACGCTTTTAATTGAGCATAGTTTAGTTCTTCATTTTATCAACATTTTGTGAAGGTATCCAAAAGGTATCGGGGCTGTTCGCTCATGGGCGATCCAATTAAATCTATTAACCCCGTGCCACTTTGCATCATTTCCCATATCGACGCGATAAGCGCAGGCAGATACGATGAGGCGTTTTCTTTTTTAAATCTCCCAGCGCACAGCTAGCTATAACACGTGACAACAATATTTCCACACTCTCACAACTTGGGAAGCAATCCAACCAGCGTACCGCCCACGATTTTCTCGCTTTCGCCTAGTGGTGAGAGTTGGAAGAAGCGCTCGCGAGAGCATCGGACGAATGCAGAGCGCTTATGTGGCAGATCAACGAACTTGTCGATTCCAAATCCGTGCATGAAATCGTATGCGAGCACCGAGCTGTTAGTGTACTTAGGCTCGCCCACAACGTACATGGTGCGGGGGTCGTCTAGAAACAGATAGTGCATCAAACTCGACCACCACGCCGTCACGCGATGCGGGCCACGGAATCGCACATCGCCTACCAGCGAGTGCCGCCCACGGTCGAAGTCGCCTGCACTGTAATACGCGCCTAGCCGATCTTCCTGCAAATTGAAGATGAGCTGTTAGCATAATTGTACCATTTCCCTTTAGCAAGCTCTCATTCAGACATACCTTAGCCCAATAAACCTCGAAGTAAGCAAAGAACGTATCATCAAAAGCAGCCAATAGCGTAATCTGATGAGGATCAACATGTGCCTTCCGGAGATACTCCCGATGCTGCTCCAGCGACCCCGTTTCATTCCACCCCTGCGAGACGCGCGGGTCGTTCTGCCAGTTATGGAACAGCTCCAGGTGCTCCGGGTTCTCCCAGTCGAGCGCAACCATGCTAAAATTCTCCTTTAGATGCGGGATCCAGCGGCTATATACCACAGAGCCCGGGCGCGGCTTCGCAGGCCGTCGCGGGTGCCACGCCGGCGCGCCGCTGGCCTCCGATGTCATGGTGTGCTCGAGCGGCGTCAATGGGTATTCTGAGAGCGGTTTCGGGAGCGAATCGGAGTCCTCCGGGACCCAGACGCTGCGCGGTCCGAAGGGCGAGCCTGCGCCTTGCCAGAAGGTGCTGCGTAAGACGAGAAGCTCGTCGCTGAGCCCGCCTGCTGTCGGGTGGTCAACCGCGAGTAGGACGGCTTTCAGCTGTGCCCCGAGGACTTCTCTACCGGTGCCCGTGAGTGTGAGCCGGAGGCCTTCCATTGATGGTCGTAGTGTAAATAGCACGTAGATGACGAGCCATGTCTGCGCCAGGGTCGGCGGTGTCGCGCCGTCCCATGCGATGGTTGAGCTTGGGGATCGGCGCGCGCGGCCCCATGGCGTATTATTGGATTCGGGAGGCCGTTCGCTTGATTTCAGGTCCGCGGGCTCTGTGAAGAAGAGGGTATCGCTATCAAGGCGTTCAGGTAGGGGTTTCGTCTTCTTCGTCTTGCTTTCGCTGGCAGCGTCATCTTGAGGCTTGACCTGGAACCATGGAGCGGATTCTGAGGGGCGCGAGCTCTTGACGAGAGTGTAGGAGGTGAGGTACGGATGCGGTAGCTTGAGTACCGGCTCGTTTGTAGAGGATACTGCCATTATTTAGGTCGATCTAAGGTATCGATCCAAGGTGTAACGTTAGCGATCGACGCAATTGGGTGAAATTAGATATCAAATAAGTCAATTAGGGACTCCCTTCCCTTTGTTCCTCCTAGAAGCACCTTGGTCGACTAGATGCAACTACTAGGAGAATTTCTTATTTCCTGCAAGAACCCGAGTCCCTTCCTCGTTTAGTAAAGACACGCAGGCAGACAAACACCCAGTTGCCCGAGTTATTCTGTCATCAGCCCACGTCTCATTCAGCTAGCGTGAAGCTCTTGCTCCAAGTAAAGAGCTTCCAGACTAGCATTGGATTAGGTAGGTGCCCCATCTTTGCTAATGCATACCTCAGCTGAGTTCGGTCGAAGTATTACATGTACCCCAAAGTACAGCGCCTAGCTGGATGGGGTTCTTCGAGTTTCCTTCATTTCCACATTCTATTTTACGTGTAAGTCCACGCTCAAAACTTTTCGTGCACTAATGCAAGGGAGCGCGCCGTCAATGTCAACGTGTCTCAACTTTCAAGCAGCTGCCGATTAACTGGCCAGCCAGCCCCGGCTACCCCAGCCGACGAGTGTGACCTAAGACATTGGGAAGTTGCGCGTACTGGTGGTGACAGTGAACCATGGTCTTGGTTCTTGGCAGTCTGTAGAAGCGGATCTGATAACTTTAAGCGGATGGATTGGAAACACGAGTCCCACGTTGTGGTCTGGGCAGTGCAACGAAGGCTACCGGCGGATCAGATAAAAAATTTATTGCCGAAATTGGTGCTTCACTAGCGCCGCCAAGAATGCTGTGGGACGTATTCGGATCTGATAATAATTTCTCGGACCGATATCGGCCTCCTTACCTGCGAGTACGTTGGTACTTCACTCACCTACAGACTGATGTCAGCATCGGCATACATCGGGATACTTGTACAATTTAATGGCCTACGTACAGCAGACCGTCAACAATTTCAAACTCTTACTCGCTTAAAAGTGACATGTCATTTTCAAGGATATTCTTTACAGCAGCAAGTACCGAGACTCTATGACATATTGAGTCTGAACAGTACCAATCCCGGCAGCGACAATTGGAGAATTTATTCAGTAGAAATCAGTGAAATGACCAGTATAGGATAGATTACGTGGTCTTTATGGCGATTGGTTAGCTTGAAGTCATCCGCAACCTGCTACGACCATTTTCAAATCTATGGTAGGAAGGAGCTGATTTTATCTTCGTCCACCACAAAATGACATGGGATCTTGCGAAGGTAAAAAAAAGAATTGATATAACCGCACTTGTTACTCATGATGACATGAAACAACCTTTCTATCTCTTATAGCTACAACCGGTTATAAGCACTGGGATCAAGGAGATCATTCTACTTACATGAGGAAGGCATGAATATTAGGTCTAACGGTCTTGCACGCTTAACTATGAATTAGCCCCAAGACCCATGCTGTAAAGGGGGTTATTTTGGGTTCGCAATAGATTCCAACACGACACGGAGACTTTCAACAATTAAAGCCTAGTCTTTTGAAACCAGCAACAACCCAGCCAGCTAGAAACACAGCCCTGTCTAAACTAGATGTTACAAAGCTATTGTATGGGACTAGACTTTGCTGAAGCTATTGACGCTTGAAAGATATAGGCAGATCTCCCGTGGTTAGTAATGTATACAAGTTTAGATCTTCGGGTGTTTGCTGTTATGGGTTTAAAGATTGCGAACAGGAACATCCATAAATAAGCATACAGTACGGTTATATCGAAGCTTATTTGAACCGTAACGTAACCTGGCCACAGGAAATCTTCCCTGGAAGGGTGCAAGTGTCGTCGATAATGAGTTTAAGCAAGCCCTGTAGGAAACATTATTTGACCGCGGAGTATTATTCGGAAACGCTGACCTTTAAGTTCTTGAAACGCGACCTAGAACACTCTCAGCCCTAATAGTGAACAAGTTTCCCTATGACATCGACCGACCTGGACAATATATCATGTAACGTCCATCCGCGAAATTAAGGTGCGAAAGTGCTCCCGGAAGGAAATAGAACTTGGGAGAATGGTATATCTACCTACCTATTTAATCACATCCACCATTGAATTTACTCCTTGAGTTTGTGGCCTGTAGTAAGAAATTAGAAAGGCCTAAATAATATCCAATGTTGTTTTCATTTGAGACGTAAGAGGAGGGTAACGAGCGAGAGCTTGTATCGGGACCTAAGCCGCTTGGCAAGTGGCTATCCTTTGACGATACGTCCGAATACTCCGTGCCTTCCGGTAAAGCTGTAGAGCCTAACAGTCGACGACGAGAGCTGTGGGAACTCGGCCCCGAGTAACCTACGGAACGGCGACATCATACGATAGCGCTCCGAAGCCAAAAGACACTAGAGGAATAATACAAGGATACGGGAGGTCGTTTAAGCTACTGGTCGACCGTGGCACGATATTTAGTTTTGAGGCGTTGGCTTTGGAGGTGTATGAGGTAAGAAGTATGGTATGGTGTTAAGATGGAATAGGCTAAACACGTCCTCATCTGGAGGAACCTACGGGAATGGTTAGTATATCAACATGTATGCCATTAGGTTAAATTTGCTAGATATGAATAGATTTAGCATCTGTGGCTCAGCACGTTAGATACCCCTCGGAATGTCTCTCGATGAAGTTCCACTTCTAGTCTTCCTTATTGTCCCGGCGTTAGATATATCATCATCATTTGGGACATAATGCGGTATTCCTTCTTGGTACTACCAAATTGCTGCCGCTAAATAATATGAAAAACCTCAACAGTAACTACCTGTTTTCAAATGGCTTTCCATAACTACTTCATTCAACTTCTAACTCGTCCGCATCATGAAGCTCCATTTGACTAGATTGACTAATACCCAAATGAGCAGAAGCTCCAGAATTGGCGAATGATATGGTGAAAAGCGCCCGTTAGGTAAAAAGGTAGGTGTATAGGTCAAGATAGTGGCTTCAGTTACAGTATGAGGAGTTTGGTATTCATAGCATGGATGGCTTATACAAAGGAATAGAATGAGGGTCCGTTTGCTAGAGGAAACTGATGAAAAGAAGGGATCTTCCAACCTAGGAGTTCTGTACATGTCCAGAGTCAATTTCCTTGTGCAGAATCTAACGGTATTATCTGCTATTACCTCTGAACGATAACGGTTTTCCAAAGATAACTGTAATTCGTCGGTTATTTAGGTATCTACCTCTATAAGCGACATTTTGATAAATGCCAATGATGCGACGCGTCATAACGCGTGCCGACGTTCCTTCCCTCAACGCCCTAATGGAATACCGTAGAATTTAGACCCCTTCCCCATAATCATTGCCGTAAGCTGCTGTACGGCAAGTACGTAAGGGCCCATGAACCGGCGACTGCCCCTTGGTTGTTTGAGGCACTTCCTAAATAAGTAAAGCGCCGTACAATTATCCACCCCCCCTGAGTCATTAAGACACATGAGAGCATGTTGGCAAGTACGATAGGATATACCATCAGGGACTTTCTACATGAGTTGATACGTAGAG
This sequence comes from Hypoxylon sp. FL0890, assembly GCA_022497025.1. Classification (NCBI taxonomy): domain Eukaryota; kingdom Fungi; phylum Ascomycota; class Sordariomycetes; order Xylariales; family Hypoxylaceae; genus Hypoxylon; species Hypoxylon sp. FL0890. Next base: position 127,077 of record MU386596.1, on the reverse strand, counting down.
AGATGGAAAGCGATGAGCTGCACAAACCAATGTTCGCCTGGTGATTGTAGAGATTTTCCAACTCAAAAGAATTTACAAGCTTGCTTACCTGTAGATATGCCTACATAGCAGAATGATATCAAGCACACATGATTTGGAACTTGGAGGATGACCTAGCATCTATATTCCGAATATACCTGTGCTCAACTGCTTTGGGATTTTAGAAGGAGAATCGTTCTAGTATACGTAGAGTGCTTCAACCACAAAGTGCAAGATAGTTCTACACTGTTGACATCAATAATTCAGGAGCCTATATTGATATAAATATCACATACGCTGTGCCATTTTCATCTCACTTCTACATATATTACACTTGCTAGATAGCCTGAGAATGTCCTTGGTCGAGAACACATTGGGAATGAGCTGATGGTAGCAACATGACAAGATACAGCAAAAAGGGGTATATATATCTCACCAATAGTATTCCAAGCTTAGGAGAGGAATTGCCGTGCAAAGTACGTGAAAACCTGATAAAGGTCCTGCTACTTCCTCGGAAGGTACCTAGGCAGTTGCCAGTTCTCAACCTTCTCGAAGCACCATCTAGTCTCGCTATTACTGGAAAACCACTCGCCCGGGCAAGTGCTGGCGGACCACCGAAGTATCACAATTTTTTCTCAGGTCTTTCGATTCTCTACAAAAGTCCATTCTTTAACCATTCACGTAGTTCTACGACTTATTCAACTGTATCTATCACGAACAACTTTCCGCACCCTCGTTAGTCACGTTTTATCTGTCTTCAAAGCCTTTCTTCAGTAACATACCTCTCATCTATTCGTCTATCACTCATTAACTACCGATACCATGGATCCATCTAAGATGGCACCACCGGATCTTAGTCTCCCTAAGAAGCCGGAGTCACTGAATGTATCAAGGTCCATGAAGGGGCCAGTGGACTTAAGTCTTCCTGCTAAACCTCCAACCACCCCCCAGCATCAGTTGGAGATGTCGATGCTCATGACACCCGCATCCTTCGGGACGGCTACGCCCTCAGGCTGGCCGACTCCTCCAGCATCTAGTTACCCCTTACCGATGCCTTCGTCTACCCCTTCCCAGAATCGCCAGGGTGCGTTGCCAGAGAGCCGGCCCAATTACGCCTCAGGGCTCTCATTGACACCAAATCCCCCTTCCGTTCCGACTCTACCAGAGACACCTCCTCAGACGGCACTCGCTCGACGAGGCCGACGGCAGCGGCACCGAAGGCATAGAGAAAGGAGAACCCCTCGCTCGCCGCCCGGAGAGTCACCCCACGGGCGAAGCCGAGGAAGGGGCGCTCCTCGGGGACTGCACCCGGTCTCCAACTCCGAACAATTGGAACATCCGCAACGACCGAGTCTGCCACCACGACCGCCAGCAAGACAAGCGGAAGTCCCGCTTCGTCAATTAGTCTTGCAGAAGAACTCTTCCGAGCAAGCCCCCCAGACCCAGCAGCCCACGCCAGCACAACCGACTGTTAATACCGAACCGCCGGCGCCAGCCGGACAGCAAGTGCCACAGACGTCGGGCCCTTCTCGGGACCCTCCTCCGCAGGCCGAGCGTCCTCATGAACACGGCCATCCAGAACAGTCTGCTTCTCAAGCATCCAATGGCATCAGCCGGCATTTCCATCGCCGCCTTGACGCAGGCGTCACGGTCCTCAACCAGGAGGAGGTGGAGCGGCTTGCCGAGTACCTCGACCCTGACATGGAGGAGCAACGCTCGCTCGTCTATCGCCTCGCCCGGGAGCTTAACTGGCGGGAGCGGCCTCACAAGCTGACGTATCAACTCACGAACTGGGTTGATATCGTGGACCAGAACTATGAGCTTGCTGCGGAACTCCTGCGTCAACGCCTCAACAGCGAGCGCGAGGACCGTTATGGTCCGACAATCTCCCTCTACAAAATTGCTGAGTTGATAGATTGTCAACTTTCTATTGACAATTACGAGGAGAAGATCGCCGAGCGAGAGTCGGCGAATAGGGGGGAGGCAACGCAGCACACCGTCTAATGGTGTGCCTTGCGTCCTTGTCGGCGATGAGCTAAGTCATCGCCGACAAGGACGATGTTAACGTTGTTCACGCTTAGACGAACGACGGACAGAATGCTTGCTTTAACCATATCATCACCATCCAGTCTGCAGCATAAGAAAAGAAACATGAGAAGTAGGACTCGACATCACATGGGATGTCCCTACGAATAAACCCCAACCCCCCCTTCCTTTTTGCTTGCTGCGCCGAGTCTCTTCTCCGCAACTAGGTCGTTGCTTGGGCCAGACCCGTATTAGTTCACGATAGCCTCCTAGTAGACAGGAAGGCTCCCTCGATTCTTTTTATTCTCCCCCCCAGAAGGCCATTCCGATACTTGAAGACCTCCTTTTCCCAATTTCTAAATCCGAGGCCACATCTCTTTCTTTCACATCTCCCCGAAGTTCCTGACACAAACTTCAGATATTCTGTAAGTCCTTCGACCTTTACCCATCCTGATCTTCTCATATTCATTGAATTGCCAGCTAATTGACTTAGAGAGCCATTCAAGATGTCTTCTCTTCCCGACCCTGACTTGACCCCGAAGGCGCCCGTGGTAGCCATCGGCACCACGCCTAGTGGCTCGCGCCCTGCGACGCCGACAACTTCTCAGAACGCCTCTCAACCAGCGACAGGATCGCCAATCCCCTCATACATACCGAGTCGACCTGACTTACTAGTCCCTACGTTCGGTGCATCCCCTAGTCCACTCCCTGCCTGGTCCCATCGCTCTCCTCCCGCGGGTTATGTCTCCCCCTTTTCGCCCACGGTTAGTTACGGTCGCAACTTGTTGGACCAACAGCATGGTCAAGAGAACCGAATGCCGACTCCCGGACGATGGGCAATCGGTACTGCACCAGGCACGTACCCTGGAAGCAGCATCGACGAAGGTTATTACTCGGGCAGTTACCAAACCCCGCGACCGCCGAGTAACGCGTTTGGGCAACCACTTGGTGCGTGGAGCGTCCCGCTTCCTCGACAGCTGATGCCATCTCAACAACTCGCCCATCAGCTGCAGCACGGTGTCGCCTCAGTCCCGCCTGCCTTCCCTGCTCAGACATCTTACTCTACTCAGATGTCTTTTCCTCCTCAGACACCTTTACCTTACCAGACATCTTTCTCAGACCCGACATATTTCCCTAACCACACATATTTCTCAGACCTGGCATATTTCTCTTACCAGATGTCTATGCCTGCCCAGATGTACCCCCTGGGCCAGATGCCTTACCAATACACCACCCAAACATTCGCCCCTATCCAGGGACCGCCGCCTGGCCTAACTCCTCAACCCGACACACCACAGCAGCCGATCCCAGGCTCCCATATCATGGCATCAGCTCAGCCTCTACCGTCGCAGGCGGCAATGGCAGCACCTCACCCCCTCGCAGTCCTCGAAGCCCCGGCCGCGCAATCCCCGCAGCTAAAGCGAGTTCCGCCCTCAGGACCCTTGCGCTACAACTACTTCACATCGCTGCTGGACAAAGGCCACACAACCTTCAACACGGACGAACTGCGCGCATTATACGACTACCTCGACCCCTCGCAGTCCTGGCAACGCGTCCTCGTGCACCGTCTCGCGACCGAGGTCCCCTGGGAGACGCGCGCGCACAAGCTAACGATCATCCTCGCTTACTGGATCCTATCGAGCGGGCACAACGACCAGCTCGTCATCGACCTCCTGAGCCAACGCCTCCACATTTTCGGCGAGGAGGAGTGGCGCGCGATGATGTCCCTCAAGGAGGCGGCCGAGGAGATGCGTGTCGAGGTCATCCTCGACGAGGTGCGCAAGGGAACCAAGGAGGAGGTTACGGAGGAAGAGAAGAAGGAGTGGCGAGCTCGCCTTCTGGCTCGAGACATCTGGGCTACTTTGATGGAGTAAGCCGTCGGGGGGTAGGATAGGGGATTTGCTTGGAAGAGGGACGGTGCACATGGGCACTAATCTCAACTAGCTAGCTTTATTAAGCTAGGATTACTAGTTTAATATAATGACATGCGATGCCCATTACTCATGCCTGGTTGCGTTTTCGTCGACCTTTTAAATCGTAGCATTAAACAATACACGTAAGAATAATTACCATTAACCCAGGCCTGTCCCTTCAGTAAGCGCCTTCTCGCTGACTCCAGGCCGGACTGTCGACCAACTCAACCTTCTCCCTGCCAGTCCACACCGGTACTCCGGACACTAGCTCGAAGGCGGGGATCTTAGCACCGCCTTGCTCAAGCGCCCAGAGCGTGATGCCAACGTAGTTCGTCCCATTGTAATTCAGGATACCCTCCGGCACGGGGAACACGGTCTGCGGTCCGATGTTGCTGCTTATCTTGCCGAACTGCCAACCGTTGACATACAGCTGGGCGCGATATATGCCGGACGTCTCGGTATTGTTCGTGAATGAGAATGCGAGTGGAATGTCCCATTCATCGGAAGGTAGGTTGAGATCGAAGGAGGCGGAGTAGAAAGCTATTCCTGGTAGGCCGATGCCTTCGAGCGGGGAGTGCGATTCCCAGGTGTCCGTCGGCGCGCCGGGGAGATGGTAACCTTGGCGCTCTGCGAATAGACCGCCCTCATTCAGTGGGCCGCGGGCGCGGTCCCTGTAGTCCTCGCCGCCGAGGTTGCCAGTCAGCTTCCAGGTGATGGGCGTGTTGGTCGCCTTCGAGGTCGCAAGTCGCCAACCAAGGATGCCGCGTGGAGCCTTCATTTCGTCGTAACCAATTCCATCTTCGTTGAGGCCCATGCTCTCCACGACAACAGTAAAGACGTGCTCCGATCCGGCTTCGAAGCCGGGGCCGGTCACATCATAATTGCCCTGATAGCTTTCGTTCGCAGGGTTGCCGGTATATGAGGAGAGGAGGTAGTCATCTATCCATATCGAGGAGGCGAAACCAGTTCCACCCGAGGTCCATAGGGAGAAGGTCTGTTCGTTACCTGTAGCATTGAAATGGCCGCGATACACCAGCGCACCAGTATGGAAGCCGTAGTCTGATGCGTATGTCGACACAGGGGCGAGAAGATATTGATACGTGTTATCCGTGCCATATTTATTGGCTGTTGGCCACATCGAGTCATTGTAGCCTTGTGTGACTTCTGGAAGGGAGTCGATGTACTTCCATGCGAGGTCTGAGAGCTTGGGGATGGTGAATTGAGGAGCGGTTATCGACACGTTGGCGACGGTTGCGAGCCCTGATTTCCCCGTTGCAGTTTCCTTGTCGTTAATGAAGAGCTTGGAAACATTACTTGGGAGGTTTAAGATCTCAACTGTCGTGGACTTATTGAAGTCGGCTTTGATATGCAGCTCATCGGCATTTATGGAGGCAGAGCGCACTAGGTATGGCCCATTGATGATCAGCTTAGAGGTTGTGTTCGCAACGTTGGTAACCCAATAATTGTAAGCGGTATTACGGTCTAGCGACTGTTAGCAGAAGGAAAGAATTCTATGGTGTTGACTTACCAAGCAAGTAGACAACGACATCATCACCAATCTGAAGAATGAACCCCTCTGGATGCGCAGTCCAATTGACAATGAAATAATCGGAAGAATTACTGCTTGTCACTTGGAAGTCTGCGCTTCCTTGAACTTTCCTAACTGAACTGCTGGACGGTCCTTGGATGGCCAGTTCGTTGGCCTCGCCAGGTCCGGCATATATGATGAGCACGGTACGATTCTCTTGCTTCACATGTGTGAAAACCTCGCCGGTCGAATAGAGCAATTTGGTACCTTGGACGTCGTAATCTGTAACCACTACCTTCGAATCTCGGCCATTTAGAGTAAGCGTCCGGTTTAGTTGAGGAACCGTGAGAATTCCTTGAGACGTAGGTAGTATGAGCCGATAATTAGTTGATGCAAAAGTCGTGTAGTTAGTGTGTCGAACGATGAAGAAAGAGGCATCATTCGTGCTGTTTGCTAAGACAGGGGTAACGGTGACATCTGGGTTGTCGCTGTAGATGCTAGTCGATCTGTTACCCGGAGTTGCAGTGAGGTAACCGGGACTTGACTGCAGGAAGGTCGCCTCTAACTTCAACTCTGAATATTTCTCCCGTGTAATGGTTCGGTCTTCTTTGATGACACTCCCATAATCATAGGAAGTGTATCCGCCTGGATGGCCGAGATTACCCCAGTTCGTACCCCCGAAAATCATGTAGAGGTTGTAGATGGTTACACCCTAGCAATACCAACCATGTCAGATACTCTCATGGCTGTCAAGGTTGATTAAAGATTATGCTTACCGCAGCAAAGTTATTCTTGTAGAAGACTCGTTCAAACTCGTAGTTGACAAGCTCGCTGCACTACGGCATTGTTAGTGAATTGACAACATATGATTTGATGGTTTATTTATGCATTTGGCATTGTCGACTAAGTCCATGATGCTCGAGAGGGAGAAGTGCGTGCACTAGGCAGGATATATGAGAAGCGTCTGAAACATACCTGCTCGAAACCCCATCCACCCCAGGGATCAAAAGAGCCTCCTTGAAATTCGACTATAGAATAGGGCGTGCTCGGACTCTGTTTTAGATGGTTGCTCCTATACGTTAGAGGAAGGCCATTGGTAGGCCAAACTGTGGGATGTGCGCAGTCGAAGCCTAAGGGATATCCGTCATGGCCGTAGATATCGACCTCACCGACCCCCGTTCCAGGAGCATTGTGACCAGAAGCGCTAGCATCATTGCTAATGAAGGGTACAACTATTCCAGCGTCTCGTGCTTGCTGCATGACATATTCCATGTATGATCCATCCGGAAAAGGAGTATAAGGGTTGGCCGACGTGTACTCATTCTCTGGTTGGAGCAATATAACGGGACCGCCATTCGTGATCTGAGCATCTGCAATTATCTTGCAGATACTGGACATGTAGTTATTTGTCGCGTTGAGGAAGTCGGGTGCGGCAGTCCTAAGAGCTCCTCGCACCTGTTGCAGCCAACCTGGGAAGCCACCGCCGCTCACCTAGTTGATCTGAATTTTAGCCAAGATTCCCTTGGTGAATCAATTTTGGAGGCTCTCTCCAACTTACCTCGGCATTGATGTAAGGGCCGGGCCTGGCAAGGAGGTAAATCCCCGCTTTTTGAGCAGCGGCAAAGAATGGCTTGAGATCAAAAACGCCGTCTGCCCTGAACTCGCCAGGTTTCCCTTCGAGGAGAGCCCAGTCAACGTAGAATGAGACACAGTTGAATCCGAGAGCTCTCACTTTCTGAAAGACGTCAATCCATAAAGACGGCACCGGAAGTCGGAAAGGGTGGACCTCGCCGCTGAAGATCATCACCCTCTCGCCGTGAACAAAGAGCGAATGAGAGTCCCATGTCACAATATCCTGCGCAGGAGCTCTCTTCTCAGCAAAGTCCCATATCATGGCATCGGGACGCCCTCCTGTGCCAAACCCATAGCTCAGGAGAGCGTGTATCGCGACGACTAGAAGCAGTGGCACCCTCATTGCAAGTACCGCAGTCCAAAGGAATCCGCAACTTGGGAGTAGTCAGGAAAGAGGCACACTGAGAATAGAGAAAAAGAAGGCAAGATCCTATTTATGCAGGTGAAGTTCCACTGCGGGCAAAGCGTTGGGTCGTCCCTGTTCGTTATACAAAGAAGACCCCAACCCGTACGATCCGTATATGATGTAGAGCATGTTGGGGTATGTGGGGTAAAGAGGGCGCCGAGATTGGCAACGCATCGCCATGTTTGGAGATCACAAACTTCCATATTCGGAAAATAAGTTGCAAAACAGGTATCTTGTTTGTCCCCAAGGCTAAATGAGAGGCGGTACGGCGCAGCAGGGCGAGCCCTGTAGCAGAGTTATCGGTGAGGGGATCGAACGGTGTAGACGTGATTCTCCGCAGCAGTAGAGTAACGTCAACGTCGCAACGGCGAACGGAATAATACGAGCAAGGCCCCCAATAGGGCGGCGTATTAATCCTATTACCAGGATAATTATTGCTCAATCTCTGTTAAGTTGACTTCATCTCTCGGTGCATCGTATCCCGACAACGGGGAACACGAGCCCAGTATTCCAAAGTTTGTCCGTATGCTCATTTCCTATGAGCCATCAGAGATTACATTCAAATAACTGCTCAATTTGCGGCTCTGAACAAGATTGAAGTAGAGCTTAGAATCCACTCTCGTCAACGGAGAGAATTGTGATGACATAGGTGAAAGCCTGGCGAGCTGGAAAACGTACTTCGGTTATTGTTAACTGAAGATAAGCGCTGATAAGTAACACGTTTATAAGAATAACGTTCTGGCGCAATTGCGCTAATGAGAGCCTCGGTAACCCGATCTCAGTGCTATACAACTAAACTTACGACAACATAGGTAGATACAGTGCGCCATGATTATTTAACTCGACATATTAAAATAAATATGGTTCAATTCGAGCGTATCGTGAATGAGGTGGGTATAACTTCCAATGGCTTGCCAGTGGAATCTAGGGGGATGTTTTAGGTAAGCGATAACAAATACCTAGTATGCTTATGAGAATAATCTGCTGACGCAGTTGCAATAAATGAAAACAAAGAGCCCCCGATTTGTAAGGAGTAAAGGATACGACTTAAATAGATCAAACCTAAGCGCTTAAAGTCACATATCACAGAGCTTATAGCTTGATATACTACCTTGTGATAAGTTGAGTAAGTATTGAGTAAGTAAAGGAAGGAGATAGCTCGAGAGGTTGCTGGCTCTCTTTTATAATTGTATAGCGATCTTCAAGGTCAATTCCAGCCAATCAGGTGGAACCTTCTATAGACGCTAGTGGGGTCTTACAGGTGCTTAGGCCTTCTAGAAACACCGAAATACAGGGGGCTGTTGTACACCCTCGCTCCTTAACCCGCTCGATTCTCCTCCACCGGAAGCCTTAAGATTCTTACCCCAACTAGTCTCCTAAGGGAAGTGTATAAGATCTGTAGGTAGCGATGACACATCAAGAATCTAGTGATACATAGATATTAGATCTTGGATCTTATATAGCTCATAGGCGTGGGATGTGTAGGGTTGATCAGAGCAGGTCCAAGAAGACCACACGATAATGCGATTCGAACGGAAACTCAATCCCCAACGTGGAGGTCAACTACACATACATGTATATACGTGTGTATAGGTATTAAGTCTAAAGCTACGTCTATCTACTCTATATCAAGCCAAACATCTTTTGCTCCCAAGATTCTACTTTGGATAACCCCCTTTCACCTGTACTGGCTTTCACAGCTTCTCCAAGCGCCTCTTCCTCAAGATCTCCTCGCCGAACCGCGCCATCTCGAACTTCTTAACCTTACCACTCCCCGTCAGCGGCACATCCTTCGGCACGCCTCCCTCACCCAACCAGAATACATGCGCGGGCGCCTTATGCCTTCCCAGCTTCTGCTGCACCCAATCGCGTATCTCCTGGTCACTTGGTTTCTTTCCCTTCGCTTCATCCGTCAACTCCAAAAAGGCACCCACTACCTCGCCGTAATGCGCATCCTTCAAACCCGTTACCACGGCCTTTGAGACGGCCGGGTGTGTCACCAGTCTCTCCTCTATTTCTAAGGGGTATATGTTCTCGCCACCTCTGATAATGATATCCTTAAACCGTCCCGTAATAGTGCAATACCCCTGCCCATCAAACACAGCCTCGTCACCAGTCCTTAGCCATAGCACACCCTCCGCATCACGCACCATAACCTCAGCCGTCTTCTCCGAGTTATTCCAGTAACCCGCCTGTAACTGATACCCAGCTATACACAATTCCCCTCTAGCCCCAACCGGCACAACATTCCCCTCATGATCCACAATCTTCGCCCGCGCATGCGGCATCAGGGTCCCCACAGTCGTAAGCCGCTTCTCAATCGCATCATCCGTAAACGCATTAAAGCACGTAGGACTAGCCTCCGTAAGTCCATAACTACTCGTGAACTCCGTCATCCCGAACCGCTCCACCAGCAACTCCATCAAATACCTCGGGACCGGCGCTCCCGCAATAATCCCCGTCCTCAACCTCTCGCAGTTGAAACCCGGGGGCGGTTCCAGACTGAACAGCGTGTCGAACATCGCCGGCACCCCGTGCACGGCCGTGCACCGCTCGTCGGAGATGGCGCGCAGGACGGCGGCCGCGTCGAAGGTTTCCTCCGGGTACACGATCTTGGCGCCGTGGGTGATAGTGGCCATGAGGCCGAGCACGAGCCCAAAGCAGTGGAACAGCGGCGGGGGGCAGCAGAGCACGTCGTCGGGGGTAAGCCGCATACGGTCCCCGATGAAGCGCGCGTTGTTGACGATGTTGTGGTGCGTCAGCATGGCGGCTTTGGGGAGCCCCGTGGTGCCGCTCGTGAATTGCAGGTTGCAGACATTGTGCGCGAGGACCCTTTTGCTGAGACGGTTGAGGTGGCTGGTGCTTATGCCTCGGCCTTGCTTGATTAGGTCTGGGTATGTTGGATAAGAGCCTGATTCTCCTCGCAGGATCACGACGTTGGGACCTTGTTTCTCCTTGGCTAGTTCTGCCAGGAGTTTGATGTTGTCTATTCTTCCGATCTTCTTCGTTGTGAAGAATACTTTGCAGTCTAAAGGGATGTTAATTCTCGCAAGTAAGTCGTGGCATCTGAAGGGTAACTTACCAGAGAACTTCAGCGCGTACTGTGCTTCCGTCGGTGTATACGTGTTATTCAGTATCACAAGTATAGCACCGATCCGTGTGACCGCGAAGAATACCGCCGCATACTGCTCGCAATTCCCGGCCATAATGCCAACACGGTCACCGACGCCGATGCCGAGCGACAGTAAAGCCCTCGCTAACTGAGAGCTCTGCTGGTTGAGCTCATTGTACGTCCACCGAGCGCCGGTCCAGGGTGTAACGATACACTCTTGACTTCCATGGTGCTGGCACTGCAGATCCAGAAGCTCGCCGAGAGTCAGGTCTACCAATGGAGGATCTACCGGTCCTTCCAAGTAAGACAGTCTCTGCCTCTGGAACTGAGGATTTGGTATTGAAGAGACAAGGGATTCTGTGGCCATCTTCAGGGAATGCTGTTGAACAGAGGACGTGTGACCAGTCCAACGAAGGAAAAACGCCTTGTTCCTCTGTGTAACGAGATCTTCAAGTTTTTCCTACGCATGACAATATGAAAATCCAGATCAAACCACAGCACGATCTTGTTTCGCAGAAGTCCTAGAGAACGGCGCGGAGAGACTAAACAAGAACATGCAGAGATCGGCCCCCACACCTATGCAACTCTTCCCGACTACTGCGTGTCCGTGGGCCTGCCTGGCAAGCGAGCGCTGTACATCTTCGAATACGCACGTTTTAGACATCAGTGGGAATTTAGGCCGTACTAACTTCTAGTCATTCCGAATGCCAAGAATAGAAGCCCACGTAATGGCCAAATAGCTGAATATAGCCAGTTTCCGAGGGTTCCTTCGATCTCAGACCCTTACCCTCAGTCTACCAGACATCGACCCTTCGCGTCCAATACATTGGGCTCCTCGGCAGGTAGTATTTGTACGTAAGCCCATCTAACCGAAGACAAGCGTGCATAGTAAAACACACATCTAGTAACCATGACAAGAGACAATGAGGTACACGTAATGAGCAAGGAAATTTTCCATCCCTGCACCATGTAGCCGCGTCCCAGGTCAGTAAGCAGTGGGTCTTAGCAATCTAATCACCGGATCAGATAAGATCATCAAAGAAAATCAGTAGCCAATTGCGTTTATGCCTGGTCCCATACCTCCTCGCCATGATCGTGCATCGGGTGCGAGATCGGAGTACGGTGGAGCTGAGCTGCCAGGGCGGTGGAACGTTCCAACCTGCTGCGTTGGGATGATCGTCTTACCTGCCGGAGATGGAATGCTATGCGCATGTACATCGCTGTACTTGGACGGTACTTACGTGTACTCCGGTGCTATTAGCATCTCCTCTTTGTATCCACCGGTCTAATTATCTCGTATAACCCAAGCGGGTAAGTTAGTCTCCTGGTTTTATTGCTAAGTAGTGCACATCGTGTCGTTTTGGAGAGAACCACCTGTATGGTCTAAAGATAGAGTTCTAAATGTTGAGACAGTCCATTTCTTTCACTGAATAGTGTCTAAATGTAGGTAGTATTCTAATGCAGTCATCACGCTATGTGTATCGCTCGCTATAAGCCGCAAATTCTAATGCAGGATGAGTCCCAGAATTCTATGCGTCGTAAATCATCATAGCACAGTCCCCTTGACTTGCTTGGACTGGCTAACTCTAACATCCTTCCATATGGCCACTGCCAAGATCTCAAAAAGTGATATGAGGGTCCCTGTAATACACATGCGGCGCTGGGCCTCGCCGTATGCGGCAATAATCGCATTACGTACCGTGCTACCCAAGGGGTAACTTAGCTGTCTCTTCAAGTCAGACCCGATGAGAGCTAGCTCCTCGGGTGAGAACTCAGGCAAGCGCTTGGCAAGCTCGTTTGGAAGCGTCGTGTTCCAGATCGCGCCGCTGAGCGAGTCTCCAATGGCCGAACCAATGTAATAGGCTAGTCCTAGAATAGCCATGACAGAGGCCAGCTCTGCGTGGCTCGCGACGGACATCACGGCAATCTGTTCACACATGACCAGCGTGCTGCCACCGATGGTGATGAGAATTTGACACATGATAACCCATGCAATGTTAGTATCAGGTCGACGGAAGAGAATCATCAATGCGCCACCTAGCAGGTGAACTGGCAGAGCAGCCAGTGCGAGCCACTTGAATCTGTCTGTTCGCCTGATCAGGTATCCCACAACTACAGCCCAGATGCATGAACCAAGGCCGTAGATATGACCGATGTAGCCGGCCTTGTCGAGATCTAAGTTATGCACAACCTGTAGATAAGACGTGTAATAACCGTCCCAGGCGAAGTAAGCAATGAAGATAGTGATAGATAGCAACGAAGCTCCCGCCACGTTCCGAGAACATAGGAGTGAGAACCGGATAAACGGCCGCTTAGCATTGCGTTCGTGAACAGCGAATGCAATCATGAAAATGGCACCGAATATAGGGGTAATAGCGACCGCGTTATTAACGGAAGAACCGCGTAACGAAAACGGTACCAAAATCAGGGTCAAGCCGGCGCCGGCAAGGAACATGCCCAGTGCTAGTAGACATTAGCAATCACATAGTGGGTCGTAGTACACAGTCAACAAACCGTCAAAATCAACCAATAACTGATGTAATCTGGATAAATTCCACGGGCCACTGCTAGAGGACTTCGACAGGAGGCCCAGCTTTTTCGCTTTGCGTGTATTAACGGCCAGTATGGACAGTATCGGCACGGAAAGCAGAACAAATAATGCCGCAGAAATCCCAAACGCCCATCGCCAGCCGCTGCCCTCGAGAAACGCTTTAGAAACCACAGGACCGAGGAAAGTGGTGATTAGAGTCGGCGAGGAATTAAATGCAAAAGCGAGAGTTCGGTCCCTTAGCGAGGAGGTATCGGCGATGATAATATCGAGGACGTAGGTGAATCCGCTGATGCCGACTTGGTAGATGACCTGGGACGCGGCGAAAGTCTGGACATCCCGGCAAGCGGCCATTAGCACGAGACCGAACGTCGCAAGCGCGATCATGGCCGCAAGTCCCTGCGGGCGGCCCCAGGAATCGATCATCTTGGCTATGGGCAGCTTCAAGATGCCGCTCATGATGGAACCCACTATCGCGATGGTCGGGATCAGAGAGTGCGCGTTGAATTCGCTGACGACGTAGGGGGTGAGATTGGACATGATCTGCCACTGGAGTGTATTCGCAAATGAGCACAAGAAAATACTACAGTGAAAAGCGACAAAAGGTCAGCAAGATTTGTGACCTCGATCGCGATATGCTTCGCTATTGTGTGATAACATGATTACGACTCACAAGGAGTATGCCAAAATGAGCGCTGCTCTCGACCAGACCTGATTGATGGCGTCGGCTTGTTTGATGCCATCTTGGACGGGCACTCCCTCTTCCGAGGGGTCGACAGTGACTACCACATCGTCTTTGCTCGAAGCAGATCCATATGAATTTCTCCGGCCATTTTCATCATCACTGCTTGATTCCCGGCCTAGCAGCGGCGCCTGGCTGCCAATGTCTTCCATACTGATCGCTGGAGGGACCCGTCGATGGAGGTTTGACATATCAAAATCCGGAAGGAAGGGGAAGAACAGGGGAGCAATAGAGGGAAAGTGCGCTATATTGTACTTTTGCAGACAACGTGTCTTAGGATCCTAGGCAGATAATGCCAGTCATCAGGCTACCCTGTCAGCTGATGGACATTCAGCTGTCCCTGAATAGGGCAAAAACATGGGGGTTTGGGGGCCTTATTCGCTCACACAGCGTGACTCAGCGGGGCTAAGACACAGGGGCTTGCAGATATTGCGTGTACAATGTAGTAAGGTGAATCAGGAAATCTCGCAGTGATACAAGGTCACTCACAATAAGACAGAAACCCAGCTGATGGAATCGAGTCACACAAGGCGAACCCAAGCATTGGGTATTGAATATTGGGTATGCCGGCATTGTAAGGCAGAACTCTAAACCCCCCCAAAACCCTCCCATTTCCGTCGCATCCTAAGAGAAGCGCGAGTGAATGAAACAGCCACCCACCCCTAGAAAATGATGTGTTGTCTAGCGGGCCGTAGTGCGTCTTCTAGTGCCATCAGATAACTCAGTAATAAATTAGACAAAGCAGGCCCCGCCACCAATCTTGGCTTGGCGCCAGAATGATCTTATCAGATGCTGCATGCCAAGAACCCAATACTGCATAGTGCAGCCATCTCCTACCGAACCGAGTCTAGTGCGTGTAGCCAACCCCCGTCCTCGGAGGCAAGGAGTCCCCTTTCTTGCCTTTGACCCGGAGGACCCTTTCGAGTGTACAGCTTTGTACCTACACGCAAGACGCTAGAATTGGTGTTACATCATAAAAACTATATACCGATGCAAACTGGCCGAAATGAGAAGGACTCTCTTTCGAGCTTGACTTGTGGACTCGGTCTCTTGGCTCCCTTAGCCTTGTATCGTCAAGGATGGTGTTGTATTGGCAATTACGGCGGGACATCATGCCTCCGGGTGCCGGTGAGGTTAAAAAAAAGATGGATCCCTGGGGTTGGTTCGGTTGGCGTGAATTTGGTAAAATTCTAATGTTCTTGAAGATCATGTCGAAGGTGATGTGTCGTGAAAGGCAAAAACATCACGGCTGTCTAGATGGGAAAGGATTTTGCCTCAGATCCCGCAATGGATGCTGAGCGCCATGGCAATGACTCGAGTGGCAGCGGAACCGCTAAGGACACGGTTGTTCGAAGAGTAACATCGATGGCGTCACATGTAAAGCCGTCAACTTATCGCACATACTACGATCAATAGACTGACAGAAAGTAAAGGGCACCCGAGGTCTCTTTCGATACTTCAGACTCCTTACCTACGCCGAACCTAGCAAAGTAGACGTCGGACTGTTACTAATTGGCACCGTCACGTCAATCGCTGCCGGTATACCGTTCCCATTACTCGGAATCCTGTTTGGACAGCTATTGGACGATCTCGATTCTGCAACATGTGCGGCTCAACAAACAATCTCACCCTCGGAGTACCAGGCCGCGGTCAATGAGAAGGTATTGCTTGTTATGGCCTGCGCTCTAGCACAATTCGCGCTCATTTACATTTACATCGTGTGCTGGAACTTATTCGGCGAGCGACTCGCTCACAGGCTACGCGAACGGTATTTCCGCTCCTTACTCCGACAGGAGGTCTCCTTTTTCGACAAGATGCCTGCCGGAGAGGTCTCTTCACGTCTGAGTGCCGACATCAACACCATCAAGAGCGGCACATCCGAGAAAGTCGGCGTATACATGGGCTCGCTTGCCATGTTCATCACCTCGTATATCGTCGCCTTCATTAAGAATGCTAGACTTGCCGGTATCTTAGTCTCACTGGTTCCTGCATTCATGCTTATGTCGCTCCTTGGTGGCCACTTCATTGGAAAGTTCTCTGGCCTGGCATCCCAGCACATTGCCTCTGCATCCTCCATTGCGTTGGAGAGCTTATCAAACGTAATGGTTGTCCATGCGTTCAGAGCCAACGACCGACTTGAAAAAAAGTTCGCTAACGAGCTTCGTGCCGCAGAGAGGGATGGGATGAAAAAGGCCATAGCAACAGCTGTGCAGTCTGGATTGCTCTACTTCATAGCTTTTTCGGCAAGTGGATTGGCATATTGGCAGGGAAGTCGGACAATCGCTGAAGTTGTTGGCGGCCGGGTCGAGGGAGTGACCGTTGGTACAGTTTACACAATCATCTTCCTTCTAGTCGATGGTGAGTTTCTCTTGTATAGCGAGTTATGATCGCCTTCTCATATTAATTATCTAGCCTCGATTGTCATCAGTCAAATATCACCCTACCTACAGATCTTCGGTTCTGCTACTGCAGCGTTGGAAAAGCTTGAGACCGATATGGAGCGTCGGTCCAAGATCGACGGGACTCTTCCTTCAGAAGGAGACGATTTCGAATCATTTTCGGGCGATGTTAAACTTGAAAATGTGGACTTCACCTATCCATCTAGACCGGATGTTCCCGTGATTCAAGGTGTTACACTTCACTTACCGGCAGGTCAACATACTGCGATCGTTGGTCTTTCTGGAAGCGGTAAGTCCACAATCGCTGGTTTGCTCACTCGACTATATGATGCCGATCAGGGTGCTGTGTATGTTGATGGCCGAAATGTTCGCGACGTCAACGTACGCCAATTACGAAGCTTCATTGGACTCGTTCAACAGGATCCGCTGCTGTTAGATCGATCGGTCTTGGAGAACATAGCTCTCGGATTGGTGAACTCGCCACGCCCAGAGCACACAGCCCTACAGTCTGTCCTTTATAGTACTCAATTATCGCAAATAGCAGAAGCCGTGCGGAATGGACAAGATATTGAGGTTGCAGCAGAGTCACATGGTGCGCCAGCGCTCGAAATTGTGAAGATGGTCCAACGAGCCGCAAATCTCGCTGACGCTGCAGCCTTCTTGGAGCACTTGGAGTACGGACTTGGTACGATTGTTGGTCCTAATGGCGATCTATTAAGTGGTGGGCAGAAGCAGCGAGTGGCTCTGGCAAGAGCTCTGGTGAAGGATCCCAAGATTCTTGTCCTAGACGAAGCGACTTCGTCTCTCGATTCAGCTAGCGAACGGCGTATTCAGAGTGCCATCGAAAAGGTCTCTGTGGGCAGAACGGTTGTGTCCATTGCACATCGTCTAGCGACTGTCAAGGACGCTGACAACATTGTCGTCATGCGCAATGGGAAAGTTATAGAGCAGGGCCGCCACCTGGACCTCATTGCAAAAGATGGGGAATATGCTGCCCTAGTCCGGTTGCAGAATATGGGCTCGGAGACGTCAAGCGTAAGCACTGCAAGAGGAAGTGCTATAAAAGGCCCGAATCATTCGGAAATCGATATTGAGAAGGTGTCCCAGTCCTTGACAAGCGACGACGAGAAGGCTCGTGAAACGCCTGCTTTTGAAGTCGAAATAGAGGCGAAGGGGGATACGAAATCACCTGACCGTTCGAGACCGACATGGGCTACAGTAAAGAGCATGGCCAAAGTAACCCGACCGCATCTGCTATGGCTATTCGTTGCATTATTCGCATCTGTGATTGTTGGCGGAACCTATTCCGGATCGGCACAGATTTTTGGCCATACAATTGGTGCTCTTAGCTCCTGCAACTCCGAGGACGCCATCCGAGCAGCGGGTAGCTTTTTCGGCCTTATGTTCTTTGTGCTCGCCATTGTGGAATTTTTTGCCAATGGAGTAAGCTGGTCTGCGTTTGGTTGGGTCGCGCAAAAGGTTTTGTACACGATTAGGGTACTTTCGTTCCGGTCTCTATTTGAGCAAGACTTGCAGTGGCACCAGTCCGAGAACCGCACTCCGTCAATATTGCTATCGTACATCACGAGCGATTCAGCTGCGGTTGAAGGCCTGACGGGTTCCATCATAGGATCTATCTTCTCAATCGGCGTCAATTTCATTGTGGCTGTTATTATGACGCTCATTATTGCCTGGAAAATCGCCATTGTTTGTCTCGCAACGGTACCTCTTATGCTTGGCTCAGGAATAATGCAAATGCACATCCTGACTCGTTTTGCAGAGCGCCATGAGAAAGCCTATGCGATATCCGTAGGCATCACGGTTGAGGCTGTAAACTCGATCAAGACTGTCGCTGCATTATCGCTGGAACAGGAAGTACTTGGGACATATCGTCGCTCACTGTCAGCCCCGCGGAAGGAGATGACGCGCTCAAGTCTATGGGCCAACCTCTTCCTCGCAATCGCTTACAGCATCTCGAATCTCATTTATGCTTTCATTTACTGGTGGGGAGCAAAGCAGATCATCGAAAGCAATTACACGCAGGTTCAGTTCTTCATCGTGTTAGTCGCCCTCCTAGTGTCGGCGCAGCTTTGGGGGCAACTCTTCACACTCGCTCCTGAGGTGACGAGGGCGGGGAGAGCAGTGGGGCGAATTTTCGATCTCATCGACTTAGGCTCATCAAAGACTTTGTCGACAAGGAAAACGAAGTCTCGTGATCAGGAGGCGATGATCGAGTCCAAAAGAAGTACAACGTCAAATGCCCGAGGTCTTGCAGTCAGCTTCAAACAGGTAAAGTTCTCGTACCCGGCACGGCCAAATCGACAAGTTTTGAAGGGACTGGACATCGAAATTCGTCCAGGCCAATTCTGCGCACTAGTCGGTCCTAGTGGTGCTGGCAAATCAACAGTCATCTCGTTGTTGGAACGCATGTACCGCGCAGACTCGGGCTCCATTGAGGTTGACGGCGTGGACATTTCTGCCAAGAGCGAGCCTGTCTTTCGAGATGATATTGGCCTGGTGCCGCAGGATAGCGTCCTCTTCGACGGAAGTATCCGTTTCAATGTCGCTTTGGGGGCCCGTCCAGACACCGACCCATCAGATGCCGATATCGAGGAGGCATGCAAGCTAGCCAACATCCACGATACTATTGTCGCTTTGCCAGATGGCTACGACACACAGTGTGGGCCAAGCGGGGGCCAACTGTCAGGCGGGCAAAAGCAACGACTCTCCATCGCTAGAGCACTAGTGCGCAAACCCCGCCTCCTCCTCCTCGACGAATCGACTAGCGCGTTAGATGCAGAATCAGAGAGGCTGCTGCAAGACGGGCTGGAGAAGGCAACGCGGGGTATAACTGTAGTGGCTATTGCGCATCGACTACACACGATCCGACGCGCCGACGTGATCTTCATGATTGAGGATGGGCGATGTGTGGAGAGGGGTACACATGAAGAGTTGTTAATTCGTAGCGAGAGCTATCGCGTGAATGTTCTTCACCAGACATTAGATGGTTGAAGACGGGCCGAAGTGAGCTTCAAAATTTTATATATGGGACTTTGAAAATAAATACTTAAATAATGAATGGCACGTTTATAGAGGGTCTAAGGTAAATAGAATACTATAGAAGAGAAGATAAGGTAGTATATACTTGTAATGAAATACGCCATAATTTGGTAACTTCATTATTGTGTAGCGGTGACTACTGGAGTGACAGAAGTTGTCATGAGAGAATGGTCAGGTTTCTCGTCATCATCTCGTTGTTGCTGTGAAGAGTCGGTGTCAGATTGCCGAAAAAGGGCAACTTGCACTTGGAAACTTGAATTGGGGACGGACTAATATTTGCTGCATATTTTTGGTTTAGGTAACTTATATGCGTATAAGTGAGGAATTGACGCTGAAAATTAGCACATAGGCGCTGTAAGAATTCTATACACGAGTTCCAGATTCCTTAATCTTGTTTGTACATTTGCCTCGGCATGCCTAATTCAGGTATAAACGGTCAACTACTTGCGAAGCTCCTACTTCAATTCATTCCTCTCGTAACCATAGTACCAATGGCATAGTAATAGACCGAATTCCCCAATTAGAATAGGGGTTCTGCCTTAACTGCAAGAGAAATTGAAGCACATGATGCAGCCTCCACTTCCATTCCACCGGACACGGGGGAAGGAGCTTGACAGGCTGGAGTACAGCGAAGACCCACCCCCGCATAGGCAGTTATGGGCTGACATTGACGCGCTGTCTTTTCCGTCTCCTTATTCAAAGGATCATACGACGGCGCAACGGCGCAATTACTTCAAGAATCCGGGTCTAGAGCTTCGCATTATTTCTCTATCCAGAAAAAGAAATCCTTCCAACGAAGCGTAAATCTGCACGAGCCTGCGTAAGCAATCCTTTACGATTGGGAATCTTACCCCACGCAACGCCTTAGGAATGCAAGGTGGTCGACGTCACATATCCGTTTCCCCGCGTTTGGATCTGTGCGTACCATATAGAACACTAAATTATAGCATCAAGATGCCCTAAAGGGATCATCATTAGTTGGGGTGCATATGTACAGTAAGGAAACTGGGACAGATATACGGCATCAGCGGGGTTCCGCGCGGCCGAAGGCTCGACGCTATCTGTATGCCATCTGCAGCGCTACTACGGCGAGTTTCCAAACCTGGGGTTTAGTAGGGATATCAGTGGCGCGGCCTGGTCCGTCTGCTCCGGTTGGTACCAAATCTACGCACCCAGCCAAAAGGGGCGCCTGACATTTTCAGCACTCTCTAGCGGTCCTTTTCATATGCCTTTAAGCCGTACCAACCAAGATACTTCACCCCGGCCTGCTCCGTATCTGCGTGCGCAGCGGTCAGCCTCTAGCTATGGCTCTAGATCAACCGGCAGCATGGATTCGACTTGGAACTAACAGTACGAGGCCCCAGTGTATTCGATGCTCTGTTCCCACCAAGGTCGTGAGAGGGGTAAGGTGACGTTGTGCATGCCATGTCGAAGAGACGCTGCCGGGCGGACGCGAGCTTTGTGCGAGATGCCCTTTATCTAAGGTAACAGTCGCCGACGATTAGGTTGTGTTGCATTTAGACTTTCTATATAACCGTCATGTTCGCCGCTTTAAATGTTTTTAAGTTTGCATCATCATCATCAATCAAACCACTCGGTTCCATATTAATCAGGCAGCATCCACGTATATCGATACTCGCACCTTTCCTTCATAATATCAAAGCCTCAATATCAACCATGAGCTCCACAATTCCGACTGAACAGTGGGCGCAGGTCGTTGAGAAGACGGGCGGACGTGAGTAGCTTTCTCTTACCTCAGCCATGTATATCATGGCAGATATCTCAGTTCAGTGACTGACAGTAAACAGCTGCCGTCTACAAGAAGATCCCGGTTCCTAAGCCAGGTCCCGATGAGGTCCTTATCAACATCAAGTACTCCGGCGTCTGCCATACGGATCTCCACGCCATGAACGGCGACTGGCCACTGCCCACCAAGATACCATTCGTCGGTGGACACGAGGGCGCGGGTGTCGTCGTTGCACGTGGTGAGCTCGTTAAGGATGTCGAGATTGGCGACTACGCCGGTATCAAATGGCTGAACGGATCATGCCTGGATTGCTCATTCTGCCAACAGGCAGATGAGTCGCTCTGCCCCAACGCCTTATTGTCAGGTTACACCGTAGACGGTAGCTTCCAACAATACGCTATCGGCAAGGCAGCCCATGTTGCCAGGATCCCCAAGGAATGTAGCCTCGAGGCCATTGCACCAATACTGTGTGCCGGTTTGACTGTCTACAAGGCATTGAAGGAGTCCGGCGCAAGGCCCGGCCAACAAGTCGCTATCGTCGGTGCTGGAGGTGGTCTCGGCAGTTTGGCTATCCAGTACGCTAAGGCTATGGGTCTTCACACGATCGCCATCGATGGTGGTGAGGAGAAAGGCAAGATGTGCAAGTCTCTCGGCTCCGAGGACTACATCGATTTCTTCACGTCCAAAAACCTGGTCCAGGACGTCAAGAACGCGACGACCGATGGTTTCGGTCCCCACGCCGTCCTCCTGCTTGCCGTTAGCGAGGGCCCCTTCCAACAGGCCAGCGAGTATGTCCGCAGCCGCGGAAGCATCGTCTGTGTCGGTCTTCCCGCCAATGCCTACCTGAAAGCACCCGTCTTCGACACCGTTGTGCGTATGATAAATATCAAGGGTAGCTACGTCGGTAACCGCCAAGACACTGCCGAGGCAATTGACTTCTTCAGGAGAGGTCTCATCAAGGCCCCCTACAAGGTCACCGGTCTGAGTAAGTTACAGGAGATCTTTGACTTGATGAAGGCCAATAAGATAGCCGGTCGGTATGTTGTCGACACTAGCAAATAGATGGGGTCAGTGAGTGGAGTTTGAGGAGATACCGTGACGGCGTTGTTTTCCTTGTTCTGTAAATAATTGATGATACTGTCTGGCTAAACGGGTTGAAACTGCTTGATGAGGGGGAGAATTGTACAAAATAGGTACCAATTGAACAATTTAAAGCTGCTTGATCTACATTATATTCAATTATGATTTTTATACCCTATTTCAACCGTGACTATTTCGTAGGGTTTATTCCACACCACTTTTTCATCAACCCCGCCTTTTCAGACACCCCTGCCGCTCCATCGCAATAAAAGATATAAATCCTAGACGCAAATAAATTTCAATAAACCGTACCTAGGTAATAAGTCGACCATTAAAGTATTACGACAGATAATTCCTCTGAAATCTGGAAACTGGCAGTGGTCTCTCCTATATTCATTTGAACCCATCGTTATAAGCGTATGCGAACCCCCATAAGCTTGATGGCAATCAAAGAATGATAACTTCGGTTTCTACGCAAGCGCATGACCCAATCAGTTCAAACGCCATACTTCAGCTTCAAAGCAGGTCCTATATAACTACATAGGGGATTGTCCCGGCCACCTCCTTCTTTCGCCTTCTGAATAACACAGAAATATATCTCCCGTCCACTTAATTTCCTTCATTAACCTTGTTAGATCCGCTGAAACTACTCGGACTTACGAGGCGGTACAATGCAGCGTAGGCAATTTTCATACGATTCCCTAGACCGGAACGCCTAAAATCACTATATGTTAAACCAAATATATTGTGATAACACGGATATTCTCGGCAAGCGTCATGGATGATATAGTTATTAAAGAGAGCACTTGAGTTGCATTCTAAGTCACTTTATTCTCGGATATAACTTTATTGATAGATAACACACTAGATGAGTAACCTTAGAAGACACTGAGAAACCATGTGTTAATCCCTTTTGTGTATCCTTCTCATCACGTCTAACCTCCTCCCAATGAGAAAACTCGTCAGACATCAATGAAAGACGTCGGAAAACCGATATCGTGAAGCATCAAACGTAAATGGGGGCGATTGGCCCCAATGAATGCCGTTGAATATCCAACAATGACCACTAACCCTATCATATCTAGCCTTTAAGACTCCCAAGCTGGTAGCCAACCTTGCGTTGCATCACTAGCGTGCGTCGTGATCGAACAAATGGTCGAAAGCGTAAGTCATGTGTTGGGTGACCCATTCAATAATCTTCGTCCTCGCATCTTTGAAACGATCGACGTTGTTCTCTTCTATAGCATCGCATGCTTCCTGGAGGAGTTCGGCGCAATCATCGAAGTGCTTTGCGTATAAGGCTAGTGCATCGTACATCTTTGGCAGGTGATCCAAAGGAGCTGATCCAGTCATTTTGTCTGTCAGATACTTGGCGTAGACAGGAGGGACACCATCGAAGTCGACATGATGAACCCGCTGTAGGAGGGTGAGTTTTTGAAGGACTGTACAGAGTCCTGGAGTATCCCCTTGCGAATCTTGATCCAGACGGAGCCGGATGTGCACGTACTGGATATTGGGCAGTTCAGACAAGGTCTTTAACAACATGGTCAAGGCGCTTCGAACACAAAATACCTCGTCCTCGCGACATATCTCGACTTCTATATGCAATCTCTTCAGATCTTCAAGTCGAACACCTATACGTTCCACAAACAACTCCATGAAGTACTCGGCCTCGAATATATTGATATATCCTTCGCCATACCTATGTCTTATCATATATCCCCAAATATTCTCGCCGTAGAGTATCGGTCGCGCTTCGTGCAGAATGCGACGGCATGTACAGAGAATCGAAGTGCTCAGACGGTTCTCACGGCTCCTGTAACATAAGACCGGGCCCCAGATCGGGTGGTTCTGACAGAGTAAAAGCCGATATATCATCAACCGAACCTCTGTAGGTAGGTCAAAGAATGTGAAGCACCGCCCATGATCACCTTTGTCCCGGAGACCCTCATGTTCGGCCGTGGTGACGTTAGTCAAGTGTTGCTGCGAAGATGCCATGTTCACCTCAGAGAAGAATTGGGGATATCAGTAAGACTGGTGTTGTTGCGATAAGAACCTCACAGGGGAGCTTCGACAGTTGTTGATTGAATATGAGAAAAGAAGATTCGACCCAAAAAGAGAGATATAAGTACGTCTTCAGCTGCTTAGGTAATCGCTATGCACTCTGGCGCACAGGCTTAAATTCTGTGATGGCTGCTTATTATAGCGGCAATATATAAGTATACGAAACAGTTTTATTATATAAATTGTTATTTATTATTAAATAGTTTTAAAGTGGTAAGGTATTTTATTATATTAATTTACGTATAATGTTAAATGGATAAGGTTTATCTTTAATAACGTTAAATAAAATAATAAAGCGTATTATAATATTAGTGATTTTAATGGATAATGGTTGTTGTATTTTTTAAATGACCTTTCTTTTAAGAAAGTCGTGGGGTTTCTTTACTAGCTGTCTAGGTCACGTGCCATAAGGGCCACGTGACTAATATTTTAACATATAAAATATAAAGTAAGATTTTTTCTTAAAATTACGTTATGTTAAACGTGTTAAATTATTTTATAAAAAAGTTTTATTTTAAATTTAAATAATTATTTTTTTTAAATATTATTAAATAATTCTTTAAGTTAAAATTATTTTAATTAAAAAAACTATTTTTTTTAAATATTATTAAATAATTCTTTAAATTAAAATTATTTTAATTAAAAAACTTTTTAATATAATAATATATAATATTCGTATAAAAGTTTTATATTTTTTATAAAAATGTTAAAGGTTTTTATGCTTATAATTTAAGGTTATACGTAAAGTAAATGTTATAAAAAACATATTATAAAAATTATTATTAAAAAATAGTTAAGTAAATAAAAGATTAATAAATTAATATTACTTAATTTTCTTTAAAGTTAAAAAAAAGGAAATATCTTTTTTATATATATAATTAAAAGTTTATAAAATACTTGCTATTAATAAAATATTAGATTATAACGTTTATAAATGTATAATCTTTTAATAAAATCACCTCCCTTATTATAATCTCGTTTTAAAATTAAAAAAAAAGATATTAATCTTATAATAAATCGCTTATTAATTTTTATTTATTATAATCCTCCCATTTAACATTATAATCTTCCATCGTTAAAATACTTTATTATTAAAATGGTTCATTATAATTATAGTTAATAAGTTATTATATTGCTTATATTAAAGTTATTTATATATTTTATATTATTATATTATGCTTTTTATGTTAATAATTACATATTATAATTATTATGAAAAATTATATAATTGTTATGGCGTATATAATTATTATCTTATAGTTATCTTGTTATTAAGTTAATATAATGCCGTACGTAAAAAAGCGTTGTTTATAAAAAAATTCATAAAAATTCATAAAAATTCATTATATTTATAATTTTACTGCTTTATTATTACTTAACGTTTATATATATGTCGTTTTTTTTATCGTTACTTTTTTAAATTATAACTTCTTTAATTAATATTAAGTTACATATTAATATTAACTTTTTTAAATCTTTTTTAAATTAATTATTAATTTATAATTAATATACTTATTAATAATAATAACTTTTACTACCATTATTTAAGCTATTTAATTAAGTAAGTTATTAGTAAAGATATACCATATTATATAATTATTATTAATATATTTTATATCGTATTATATATATTATAATTATCGTTAAACTTCCATTAACTTATAATAATATAAATGCGTTTTTTAAATATAAAATTTATTAAAAGTTTAACAAGCTTTATATTATAATAAGTTTTATTTATATTATAATAAATATCTCTTATTAATCTTATTATAACTTTACGATAAACTTTTTACTATAAGTATAAAGTTATATAAATATATTTATGGTGATAACATTAAAAATCTGTAACTAATACGCTTATAACTCATTATTAAAAAACAACTTTAACATAAAAAAAATATAGTTAATATATCGGCTTCGTAAAAAGTTAAATATTAAAAAAACCTTAAAAAAAATAGGAAAAACGTTGTTTTTTTATAATAAAAAATACTATAAAACATTTACATATTATTGCCTTATAATTAACGCATATTAATCGTATACTTAATAATATTATCGTAAATTAAAATATTAACAACTTATATTTTATAAACGTTATTATTACTTTAAATTAAAATATCGATAAGCATCTTTTAAATAAAGTTATAAAATTATTTTAAGCCGTTATAAAAAAATTAATAAATTATTTTTTTTATGTTAACTTATTATTACCTTTTTATTAATTAACATATAAGTAAGTAATTTAAAACTTTTTAAAAAACGCCGTAAATAAAATAATTTAACGAAAAGTGTTAACGAGAAAGTTATTAAATAAAATATAGTTAATAAATATAGCTTTATTTAAATAAAAGTCTTTATTTAAATATAACTTTATTCTTTAAATATAAATATATTTATTAAAAGATTATTAATAAATAATTATGTAATATTATTAAATAATTAAATAAAAATTTCTCATTTAAACATCTTTAAATGTAGTTTTATTTTAATATAATTTTACTATTTATATGTAATTTTACTTAAATATGATTTTATTTAAATCATTTGTTAGCTTATTATTAAGAAATAGTTATGCCGAATTAATAAATAATTAAATAAAAGTTTTTCATTTAAGTATTTTTAAATGCCATTATACGTAATGGTAATTTTATAATTATACTTATTAAGATATTATTAAAAAGTAGTTATAAAGCATTATTAAATAATTAATTATGCTTAATATAATTACTTTTTAAATATAAGTCTACCTGTTAAGTAATTGTTAATAAATAGTTATATAACTTTTTTAATGTTTTTGTTATTTTATTATTAAAAGGTAGCTATATAACCTCGGGTTTAATTTAAAATAACGAAAGTGTTTAAGCGGCTTTTTCGCAGCTTTTTCGCTACTTTTTACCGGTACGATCATTAAGATTAAATAAATAAGACGAACTTTAAAACTTGTTTAAAAACTTAAGTAATACGTTATATCTTCTTATAAAACTAATAAATAGTTATAAAATTACACACGTTATTTATCCATTAAAAGTTTATAACATGAGGTCCCCGCGCGGCGTGGACACAATAACCCCGAATTTAAAAATAACATAAAAATATTTTCATTTTATTTTAAAAAAATCATAATTCCTTTAAAATAAATCGTAAAAATACGTAATGAAATCTATAAATATATTATTATTATTAAAGAATAATCATTGTTTTTATTTGCTTATAGCCTTTTTAATTAATTAATTATAAATCTTAAAACATAGTAATTTTTTAAATTTCTTTTTTAACTTTATTTATTTTTTTAAAAAAATTTAAAATCCGTATAACTTAAATATGTATTTTTATATATCATCTACGGTTTTTATTGTTACGTAATTATATTTCTTTTTATAAATAAAACGTTAAAATATTTAATAATTAATTTATTTTAAAGAAAACCTTTATTTTATATTAAATAACTTAATATATAAATTAACTAAAAATATTTATTTAATTTTATTAAATCTGGTATAATCTTATTATTATAATGATATATTTCTTAATTTTATACGGCGTGTTATTATTATTTAAATATTTAAACGTTGAAAAAACAGCTAAGTTTTATACTCTTTACCTTATAATAACTTAAAAACTTTTAGTAAAAGTAACTTTTTATTTTTATAATTTAATATTTCTACGACGAAAGGTTGTATTACCGTATATTTAAATCCATTAAAATTAAAGTTAAGTTAACTTTATAATGATATAAATTTCTTCTTAATTAAGTAATCATTTAATAAGTTATTAATTTTCTTTTTTAAAAAAGATTAAAATCTAAAGATTAATATGGAAGTTTTAATATTAACGTAGCTTTTACAACTTTAATAGCTTTAAATCTTTAATAATTATTATAACTTAAATAGCTTAAATATTATAAAATAAGTTAAAAAAGTTATATACATATATATTAACGGGTTTTTTATACTTTTAAAGTTTAAACTTTAATAGCGTTAACGGTAATTATTATAACGTAATATAACTTAAATTATTATATCCGTAATAACGTAAGTTATTAAAGGGTATATTATATTACTTTTTACGGTTTAACCTTATAAAGTTATTTACTTTTAAACATAAAATAATAATATTTATACATATAATTTAACCATTTTAAGTCCGTTTTTTTCTTTAATTAATCTTATTAAATAATTAAGTAATATTTTTTAGTAACAAATTTTCTTCGAATTAACTTTTTTTCGAATTTTTTTATTATTTAATTTATTTATTAATTAAATAATTTATTTTATAGTCTTTTTTATTATAAAATACCTTTATAAAAATAAAATATTAATAAGCTTTATTTTATTTAAAGCGTTTATATTTATTTTAATATTTTAAACATTTCTTTCTTTTTTATTTTTTTAGTTTTCTTAACGTTTATGTCTTATATTTAAATTATTATTTTACTTATAATTAATCTTAGTTTTGTTTTTATAAACGGTTGGAGAAAACTTAAATAAAGAAAAGTAAATGAAAATAATAAAGATAAATAAGTTAAAAATAAAAGAAAATATATTTTACGATCTTTATTTAAATATAACTTTAAATCTTTAATCCGTTTATTTTTAATACTTTTATTCAAATTAATATCAAGTTTTAAACGTTAAAGCTATTAATCTTTATAGCTTTAATAACTATAATACTTTAATTCTTTTAAACTTGCTTTTTCTTATTAATTTTATAAATATTTATAATATATTAAATAGAACTCCGTACGGTTATAAGTTAAAATATTAATATATAATTTTTTATATAAGGTTTTATTATAAATTAACCGTTTTTTATTTTTTTCATATTATTTAAATAATTTCATTATTAGTTAATTTTTTAAACTTTTTATTATAAAACCTTTTTATAAATTTACGATTACTTTTATTTTTATTTCTTAAAAATCTTTACTTTTAAATTAAATAGCTTAATAAATGAAGTTTATAAAAATATTTAATTAATATTATATTAATATTTATTATACTTTTATTCCACGTATATATAAATAATAATTATTATTTAAAATATTAAAAGTTTAAAAAATATTAAGTTTTATTTGATTTAATTTTATACAGTTGTAAATAAAAATATTAATATATAATGTTTTTACGTAAGGCCTTTTTATAAATCAATAGTTTTTTTTATATTCTCTATTATTGAAATAATTCTGTTGTTAATTAATTTATTAAACGTCTTTATTATAAATCTTCTTTATAAATTTAATTTTTTTCTTAAAAATCTTTTTTATATAAATAACTTAATAAATAAATTTTATATAAATGCTTAATTGATTTTATTAAAATCATCATTTAGTTAATATTATACTGATATATATTATGACTTTATACGACGTGTATACGTAAAGTTATTATTATTTAAAATATTAAAGGGTTGAAATATTAAAAGTTGCAAAAAATGTTAAGTTTCACGCTTCCTACCCTGTAGAAGCTTGTAGTAAAAATCACCCTTTTATTTCAACATTTAATATCCTCACGACGAATGGTCGTATCATCGTGCTTTTAAATCCATTAAAACCGAAATTA
Organism: Hypoxylon sp. FL0890; assembly: GCA_022497025.1. Taxonomy (NCBI): domain Eukaryota; kingdom Fungi; phylum Ascomycota; class Sordariomycetes; order Xylariales; family Hypoxylaceae; genus Hypoxylon; species Hypoxylon sp. FL0890. The sequence continues at coordinate 97,242 of MU386596.1, read as the reverse complement.
AGTTAGCTCTATAATAGCGTTAATTAGTTTTTAATCGGGCAATTATTCATTAAGTTATTAATTTTTAAATGGAAAAGGATAAAATCTAAAGATTAGCGTAGAAATTTCAAGGAGTTTATGGCTTTAATAACTTTAACCCTCCTGTAGCTGCTGTGGCTTTAGTGGCTTTAATATTATAAGGTAAGTTAAGAGAGTTTTAAGCATTTTTCTAACGGGTTTTTTTACATTTTTAAAGTTAAAACCTTAATAACTTTAGTTATAATTATTATAGCGTAGTATATCTTATATTATTATATCCGTAATTAAGTCAGCTATTTAATCGTATTTTTTATTCTTATTTTAACCTTAATTCCGTAAAGATATCTATATTTTAATTTTAAAGAATAATGTTTATTTACATAACTTAACTATTTTAAGTCTGTTTCTTCTTAAATTAATTTTACTAATTAGCCAATTATGTAAGCACCTTTATGAAGTTTATCCGAAATGTATCCGATTTAATTCCGTGAAGTTATACGTAAAGACGTTAATATGTAATAATTTTTCTTAAAGGGACCTTTTTTTACGGATTAACGGTTTTTCCGTTTTTTCTTATCATTTAATTTCCTTATTAATTAAATAATTACTTTTATTTCTTAATTTAACCCTTATGCTATAAAACCTTTTTATAAATTTAAGGTTAACTTATTTAAGATTTATTTAATTTAATTTTATACGGTTATAAATGAAAATATTAATATATAATATTTTTAGGGAGGATATATTTTTATTTATATTTAATTTTTCAATTTTTATTTTCAATTTTTACTTTTTCTTAAAAGTCTTTTGTTTTTAATTAAATTACTTAACGGATAAATTTAATAGAAATATTCATTTACGTATATTAAAACCGCCATTAAAATAGTATTATTCTAATATATATTAAACCTTTATACGACATATATACGTAAAGTTATTATTATTTGAAACATTAAAAGTTGAAATATTAAAGGTTGAAAAAATGTTAAGTTTTACACTTCCTACCCTGTAAAAACCTACAGTAAAAATGACCCTTTTGTTTTAAAATTTAATATCTTTAGGATAAATGGTCGTATCACCGTGCATTTAAAACCATTAAAACCGGAATTAAATTAACTTTACAATGGTTTAAACCATTTCCTAATCGGGAAATTATTCGTCAAGTTATTAATTTTTCAATGGAAAAGGATAAAATCCGAAGATTAGCGTGGAAATTTCGAGCAATCTATGGCTTTAGTGGCTTTAGTGGCTTTAACCCCCCTGTAGCTGCTGTGGCTTTAGTGGCTTTAATACTACAGGGTAAGTTGGGAAAGTCTTATAAATTTCTTTAACGGCTTTTCTTACACCTTTAAAGTTTAAACCTGAATAACTTTAGCTATAATCGTTATGGCGTGGTGCATTTTATACCGTTATGTTAGCTATTTTATAAGCTATTTAATGGTACTTTTTATTTCCTTTAACGGCTTAGTTTCGTTAAGATATCTGCTTTTAAAGGTTAACGAATAATGTTTATTTATATAACTTAACCATTTTAAGTTTATTTCTTCTTTAGTTAATTTTATTAAATAGCTGATTATTTAAAGCTTTTTATAAAACTTATTTGGGATTTTTCCGATTTAATTCCGTAAGGTTATAAGTAAAAACGGTCGTAAATAAAAAAGCTTTTATTTTTGAGTACTACAGGGTAGGTTGGGAAAGTCTTAGACATTTTTCCAACGGCCATTCTTACATCGTTAAAGTTTAAACTTAAATAACTCCGGCCACAGTAGGCGTGGCGTGATGCATCGTATACCGTTATATAAGTAATTACGTAAGCTATTTAATAATGTTTTCAATTTCCTAATCGGACTTAACCCCGTAAAGTTATTAGCTTTTAAGTATTAAAAAACACCTTTTATATATACAACTTAACCATTTTAAATCCGTTTTTTCTCTAGTTAATTTCATTAATTAGCTTATTACGTAAAGCTTTTTATAAAACTTATCCGAAATTTATCCGATTTAATTCCGTAAAGTTATACGTCGAAACGTTAATACGTAATAATCTTTTCCGAGGGGACTTTTTTTCCGGATTAACCGTTTTTCCGTTTTCCTTATCAGTTTCCTTATCAATTTCCTTATCATTTAATTTCCTTATCAATTAATTTCTTTGACCCCCCTGCTATAAAACCCTTTTATAAATTCGGGGCATAAGGTAAAATTTATTTCTTTATACGTTAAAAGTAAGGTTATTAAGTTTTTTACTTATAGTATATAACACTTTTTTAAACTTTACTTTTCCTTACTTTATCTTTATAAGTTAATTGTTGTAAGATTTTATTAATAAAGTTAAATTTATTACTTTTAAAGCTTTTTTTTAGTTTAAAAATCACTCTTAATTAGCAGTAAGCTTATAAAACTTTTTTTTATTAATTACTTAAAATTTTATTATATTAATTGCTTTTTAAGCCTTTTTTCTAGTTTAAAAATCACTTTTAATTAACAATAAGTTTATAAAAACCTTAAAACTTTTTCTTATTAATAACCCTTTAAAATAAAATCATTAGCTTCTTTATAGTTAATATGTTTATGGTTTTATATCTTAAACATTATAAGTTTACTGTTATAAGCTTTTACGATATTATATTAATGCGTAAAGATAATATATATTATATACCTTTTTTTTACGCTGTTTATTAGCTTTTACATATTTACGTTAAAGTTAAACTTTAATAATTAATATAAATAAATAATAACGTTAATATAAGCAAGGTTATAACAGATAATTTAATATTTAATCATAATTATATTTATTTTTCCGTTATTAAATAAATACGTTTTATTTTTCTTTAACTTTTATATTAAGCTTATTAATGACTTATTAAAGGTTTATTATAAGTTTTCTTTATTAGCTTTTATTTTATTAACTTATATATATATATATATCGTATTAATTTCTTCGTTTTCTTAAATTATCGTTTTTTATTTTTAATTACATATACGCTTTTAAATAAACGGTCCACGTAAAATAAATATAAGGTAATATTTTATTAAAGGTTTTTATGCTTATAATTTAAAGTCATACGTAAAGTAAATATTATAAAAAACATATCACAAAGGTTATTATTAAAAAGTAATTAAATAAGTAAAAAGTTAATAAATTAATATCGCTTAACTTTCTTTAAAGTTAAAAGAGAGGAAATATCTTCTTTATATATATATTTAAAAGTCCGTAAAACACTCGCCATTAATAAAATATTAAATTATAACGTTTATAAACATATAGTCTTTTAATAAAAAAATATATATTTATTAATTAAATTATTATCGTAATTTTATAATAATATTAACTTTATAATTAACCGTATATAAAAGCTTTAATTATAAAGCTTTAATTACGGTTTTTTTAATATTAAAGTAATTATAATTATTAATTATACTTAATAACTTTACGTTATTAAAATAAATCTCCTTATATATAAAAAGTTTTAATTAATTAACTTTTATAATTATTTTTTTTCTTTAATTTTAATATTTTTAATAATATTAAGATTTTTTAAATATAAATACTTTTTTACTTTAATTTAATATTTTATTTATTTATACTTAATACGTAACGAATTTAATTATAAATTAACTTTCGATTAATTATAAGTAAAGATTAATATTAAAAATATTGTTACGGATTATAACAAAAGGGATTATTATATGGTAAAAGTATGAATTTTTTAAAGATAAAGCTATCGTTAATTTATAAGCAGCCTTTCCTTAAATATTAATAAGGTTAAAGGTTAAAACCTTAATATTTCCCTTTTTATTTATAAATCTTTTAAAAAAAGCTGTTATTAATTAATAAGTTTGTTAATTAAGATATGGTAAGTTTATTAATTAAGTAATTAATTAATTAAGCTGTTAATTTTAATCGTTAATTAATAAGTTTATTAATTAAGCTTATTGTTAATTAATAAAGTTGTTAATTAAAATATAACAAGTTTATTAATTAAATAATTAATTAATTAAGCTATTAATTTTAATCGTTAATTAATAAGTTTGTAAATTAAGCTTGTTATTAATTAATAAGGTTGTTAATTTTAATCGTTAATTAACTAGCTTCTTTAAAAGAGTTATTATTAATTAATATATTTCTTTTTATTGTTGTTATTTATATCGTTTAACAATAAATAAATAAGTTTAACCTTTTTTTAATATATTATCTTTTTCTTATATATTAATAATTTAACAGTTAGTTTTATACGGCAGTTATTAAGGTTATCTTTTATCTTGCTTTAATAATAACTAGCTTTATATCGATTAGCGTATTATATTAACTGGCGTATTGTATTAACTGGCGTATTGTATCGATTAGCGTATTAATTGATATATCGATTAGCGTATCGATTTATATATTAACAAGTTTATCGATTAATATATTAAGAGATACGGTAGGCTTATATCTTATATTCTTCTTTTAGCGCGATGGTAGGCTTGCGTATTAATTAATATATCGACCGGTTTATCGAATGATATCGCGGGTGTTGTGTGTAAGGCTTGCGTATCGATTGATATATTTACCGGTGTATCGAGTGGCGTATCGACTGGTACGATTGTAGGCTTGCGTGTCGATAGCTGTTAAGAGATATCGTAAGCTTCGTAAGAGTATTGCTATTTAGTAATTAACGTGGTAGCTAATAGGCTTATTGAAAGGGTTAGTTATTACGATTGTTAATTATCTTATCGTAAAGAAAGGATGCCATTTAACTTATTTCGAATAAGCTGTTATGTTAAATAGCTTTTAATGTTAAATAAGTTTTATAAAAAACGTAGCGAGAGTATCGATTTAATTCGATTTAAAAAGATATTTAATTTAATAATAATAACTTATATCGGCTGGTAATTAGTTTTTAACATTATTATTATTTTTTTTATTATATAGCTTATATTAATTTTATAGTTTTAATCTCGTTTTAAAGAAGAAAGGTTATTAAATAACTGGTTTCGACTTAATAATAAATATTTATCGTTACGAATTATAAGGTTTTTATCGGTTTTAATAAGATTAAATTAAACTTTCCTTTATTATAAAAGAATTATTATAATGATAGGAATAATTTAAAGTGATAAAAAGATTAATTAATCGGCTTATAAAAGTAGGCGTTAAATGTTATAAATTATAATAAAAGGGATTATTATATGGTAAAAGTATAAATTTTTTAAAGATAAAGTTATCGTTAATTTATAAGCAGCCTTTCTTTAAATATTAATAAAGTTAAAAGCTAAAACTTTAACAAATATATAATTTACGAATATTTTTATTATTTTAATATTTAATTAATTAATACTTTATTAATAATAACGTTTAAAGTTATCGAAAGTTAAAAAATATAATATATAATTTTTATAAATAAAAGCTTTAAATAATTAAATAAGTAAATATATTATTTTTTTTAAAACTTAAAAAACTTAATACGATAAAAAATTAACGATAAATCATTTTATATAAAAAAATAACTTACGTATAATAAATATAAAAACGCTTTTTTTAATGAAAGTAATTTATTATAAAAAATAACTTTATTAATTAAAATAATATATTATTAAAAATAATTTTACCCTTAAAAATACTTTACTCGTAAAAATAATTTATATAAATGGTATAGTTAAATAAAGAATAACATGTTCATATAAAAATATATAGTTTTTAATATTAAAACTGTTTCGTATACTTATATATTGCCGCTATGGTAAACAAGCTTGTTCCCGGGCATTCACAGTTTCGAACGTATTCATTTTGTTTATGTTAAGGCCTTCACTGAGACAATACGTGAACTCGGCACCCGGGAATATGTCTGTTCCCCTGTCTCCTCAATACAGTGCTACTTAGGTCCCCTTACCTATCAGCACAAGGGTTGCACGAAAAGGTAGAGGAGGGGAGATGAGTCACTGGAGCATATCGAATTTTTTACTTTAGTCTTGTAAATGTGAGTATTTTGCTTACCTACCTACCACCTTGGTAGATCTCTGTGCACCTGCATACGAAAGAAAGTGGTATTTTCCACTGTACGACCCTTCAGCTCCAACTACTGGCTACAGGCCCAGATGCTTGTGCAAGCTAACATGATCCTCTAGTAACGAGGCCCGCAGCTGCACCCCCGAACATGCTATCAAGTCATTCGCAATCCCACCCTGATTCTAAAGACATAATGTTACGACAGGTATCACCTACTGTTTTTAGATTTCACTTCCAGAGTATATCTTAGCCAAATTGCAGCTATATACATCTTCGCCACTATGGTTGTTTGTCGCGTATAGTTTAATTTTGGCAGCAACCATGTCTTCACAAGGACGGCTCGCGAAATCTCCAGCGCTAGGAACCCTTTCTTTTTAGGACCAAGCAGCAGGATCAGCATCTGCGAAAGCAGAACCAGAGGCAATCTGGTCATACCAGACCTGTCTAGTCCCTTGAGTACCCTTATACCCAGAGTCATGCCAACCATTGGCGTATAATCCAACTCTGAACTGAAAGGCTCGTCCATCACCCACATTCGTCGGGAGGTTGTAGGCCTCTACCACTTTCTCGCCGTCATACCATAACTTGATGTATCCGGTGTTGTCGCTCTGCCAATTGGCCTGTATCTCAACGCGGTGCCATTCCCCAGCAGTTACCGTCTTGAGATTTGAGAAGGTCTTGATCTTTTGATTGGAGGTAGGGCACACGTCGCCGTACTTCACGCGTGTCATCAGCTGGTTCCCTACAATCCACACCATGGTGCTAGGCATGTAGTCTTCGCCGCAGTTAAGATCCGAGAAGTCGGCGATGAACTGAGCAAGATTGAATTCTTGCGCCGGGTCGAACTGCCAGTCCTCCTGGAGTCGGAATGCGAAGCCGTAGAAGCCCGTGTCTCCCTTCTTGTACGCATTGTACTTGACTGCTTCGGAGTGGTAGCGGCCAGTGTAGCTCGGGTCGTAGATTTGTGTCATCTTGAGAGCTGTAGAACCCTTATAGACTACATTCGTCACTTCCTGAACTGTACCCTCGTGTTCGTGAGTGAAAGTGTCCCACCCAGCTGTTGTTCCAGTGTTGGACCAGAATTGCGACCCCCGCGCCGTGGTCAAGCCCAAGGTCAGGAGCAATGCTGGTAGCTTGGAAATTATCATTTCGGCTAAATGCACGAGTACAGAGATGCTCAGATTCCTTGAGAGAGATGGATGAGCTGGAACGACGGTTGATACTCTACATTGCGCATCTATAAATACGAGTTCCTCGGTCTTATACATCGCGATGTATCACGATATTAATGAAGGGGTAACCTGCTACGTTACTAAAGCTTGCCTATATTTACGAGCCCACTAATCGCACTACAGAATACTTGTCAGAATTAGGAAAGTCTTTCAGCTAACCCCATGCCAAGTAGCCATTCGGCTTCAACTACCACAACCCCGTAATTTCTTAACATCAAAAGGGGAAATCTATGGTTCAGATAAGCTTCTGCACCCCGGGATTGTGTAAGAACTTTGTATCCCAGATCAGAAAACAGCTACACGGCGGTCGGTTAGGCCCAGACGGTCAATTAGTTCATGTCACGCCCGCCCGCGTATCGAGTAGTTCGGGCTTGCAACTGTCTGCTCAGAGGTATGTAGTTTTCTGGAAAGCACCTCGCTTGTCCCGATCGTGGTGAACAGAACCTTGAACCTGCGCCCCCTGCTTTGATCACGTAGGATATTAAGTAGCTGGGCGATGGGGCCTATGGTCCAGGGGCTCTCTAATAGCTCTAATCCACAGATCAGAGCCTGTGGGATATGATCTAATAGGCTGTCCAAAATTTGTCGAGCCGGCTTAACGATCCTAAGGCTCCCGTCGAGTATCATGGACGAAAGTCTCTTCCGATAAGGCGCGTCTAGATCGGAAGCTTTCGGGATACAGATATTGCTTAGTCATCTGCCAAGACTGCGCCATCATTCGATTCAGGCTGCCACCTTGCATTCCGTTTTCTTTGGAATAAAGTTATCGAGGATCTAGATTATTTTTAACTGTCGACCATGTTTGAATAGGAAAAGGTGAGATATGATTGAACTCATACTCAAGGTCCAGTCTACCAAGTCTTCACGCCGACAAGCCGCGCCATCATCATGATCGAGTTGAGTTAGAAGGCCATTCACTTTGAGGCATATAAATCCCGAGACACAGAGCGATCGAACGCGAACCATTTGCTTCTTACCATGGAGGTCAAGACATCAAAGCGCCCAGTCGCTGAGATGGTAGGATATTCAAACATAGTACCAATCATTTCAGCTGTTGGTACTGTGCATATCTTCTGCTACAAGGTTCACACCGCTATTGTCTTTATCAGTGAATATCACCCGCCACTTGCCAGCGGCCTTGGGGATGAATTCAACGAGTATCCGCTTACTTGGCAGAGGCAATGCTCTGCCGGCTGACAGACCAATCGGTGCCGCTGGCCATTCCCCCCCAGGGGGAACGACATCGACACGCACAAGGATCAAGGCCATCAGGGCCAGCATCTCGGTACTGGCCAGATGCCGCCCCGGACATAGGACATGGCCGCCGCCGAAGCCCCGAAACGCGGCAGCCGGGTGTTTGGTGCTGGACTTGCGATGGCCCGCCTTCAAGAAGCGCGTGTGATCGAACTCGCCCGCTGAAGGGCCCCAAAGTGTCTCGTCGGTATGGAACATGGCATTGGGCATGAGCACGGCGCCGCCCTTCTTCAATAGGTATTCGTCGCCGAGCATGGTGTCTTCGTAGATGAGGCGCAGCGAGCCAGCTGTGCCGTAGAACCTCATGACTTCCTGCAGGGTCGACACGAGCAGGGGGCATTCCGTCCTCACGCGCGCGAGGTCGATGGTGTGCGTACCATTTACCTCGTCCACCAGCCGCATGACTTCTTTCCTGCAGTCCTTGAACACGACGGGATCGGACAGAATGGCCCAGACACACCAATACGCACCCGGTGCCGTGTTGAAAGTCGCTGCGGCTACCTGACCGACCTCTATCCGGGCCTTGTCCACTAGGCTCAAGCCGGTGCTGTCGTTAACTTTGTTCGTGAGCTGGACAAAAAGAGAGCCACCGTCAAGGTGTTTGTCGTTGCCGAAATAGTCGATGAAAGCTGCTACCAGGCGTTGCCTTGCCTTGCACGCCCTTCTCGCCAGGATATTGGGCAGAAAGCCGAGGAACAGCATTGGCAGTTCGGCTTCGAAGATGGCCCAGTCATTGAGGTTCTTCTCGGTACGGAAAGGGTTGTGGGGACCGTACATGGCATCCGTCGTGGCGTTGAATGTTGCGTCGTGGACGAATTCATACAGATCCACGGCCGTGCGGCCTCGTGCCTCGACTCGATCAAAAGCAGCGGCAAAAACCTTGCTTGCTGACCGTGAAAGAGCATTCAGACTGGCGCCCGGTGCGCCGGCTTGGGCGGAGGCGCGTTGGTGACTGTACAGGTAGCCGTCCTGCGCCAAGAGGTTGTTCCCATAGATCTTGCTGATACCAGCTTGACTGACGCCGCAGACCTTCTTGCATGTCCGGGCTTTCATAGGGGCGAAAGGGAGGGTATCGATGTGGCGGTCGACGCGCTGGAGCACCTCGAGCGAATTGACAATGTAGACAGGTGCGCCCGGTATATTCAGCGTATAAATGGGCAGATGGGTCTCGTCTCTGCTCAGCTCATATCAGTATCAACAGTCTGCGGGAGCGACATGAGCTTTGGGCTGTACCTCATTCGCTTATAGAACTTGTCCTGTTCGATCAGCATGCCGAAGAGGGGACTGAGATAGGGGATGGCGCCAACGATGGGCTTGGGTTCTCGGGGATTATGCCTGAGATAGACGAGGGCACGGAGGAAGGAATAGATGACGGCGATTGCTGTCGCCGCCAGGGCCAGAGCAGAGGGCATGTTGGGCGTTCAGGATACGGACAACCTTGCCGGAAATCGAGCTAGCTGTATGACGGACGCTGAGTGGTGGTATTCAGTCGATCGAAGACATCAAGAGCGACGAAGAGGGGAGAGAGGGGTGGTGAAAGAATGGATGATCGAGCGCTATGGTCTTGGTTGATGGAGAAGTAAGTACCTGACACATACGAGATGTACCGCACTATCGAGAACGAAAGGAATTCCGTAGTGGCTCATTGGCTGCTACGCTACATATTTGTTCTGACACTTACCAAGAAGAAGCAAGGGACGGGCATCTACAGCACCCCTTACAGCACCTGTGTGGTGGCGGGGTACCATACCCGCAGGTCGACAGCATGGGATGTGTTGAATATTTGTCAGTGTCAGGCTCCCACCATCCAGTCTATGACAAGGTACACGAGACACAATGGTCGCCCCCCTCGACACACGAGTTTAAAATGCATATATTAGATTAGTTCCCATGTGTTGGCCCGGTCTTCATTCGGCACCAACAGAAAGGCAACGCGCCTGATGTTAGTCCTGGAGGGTTCAAAGCGCATCGACTCGCACTCGCTCCAGCTAGAAGCGCGTGTGTGCGGCACAGGTATGCAACCCTCAACTGCTGTTCACCATTCATGTGCGAGCTTCATAATGGTTATCCCGTTGGTGCCCGTCCACGATCCCTACACGACTGGAGATAGCTATAGTATCACCAACGATGTAAGTATGGGCATCAGAGTATCGGTCAGTTCTATAGGTCTACAAGTGCCTTGTGGGGAACTACATTATGTAGAGACCCGTGAAAAAACCAGCCCTGACCTGGCTACCTTAACATCCATCTTGCTCCTGCTATTCAAGGGAGCAGTATCAAGGGAAGCACTAGGTAGGTCGAGAATTATTTCCTCAGTCGTTTCCTCAAGTTCATCAGACTTTGCGCGCGGTGACCTACCACCGATATCGTATGATCATTATCCATCTCCCACCACCTTTTTTTTTTTCTGCGATGAGTGCAGGTGGCTTTGCCCCCCTCTGGGGCTTGATAGTGACCAGCGTGTTGCCACTGCTCAGCGGCCTCAGTATGGCCCTCATCGCGGAGATTGTCGTCTCTCTCCTCGTCATCAACTTCTTGTGGGACTTTATCCCATATCATTACATTCATTGGCGCCGAGACAATGTCAAGGGCCAAGTTCCGCCGCGATACCCTGCCCTCATCCCCTACCTAGGCTCGGTGCTCGAGCTGGCGCTGAACCACAGTAACTTCGCCCGAAGAATCTCGTAAGTTGTCACTGAGAACGCCGTACCATCTCCAAGCGCGGCTGCTAAGGCTGTTGTTATTAGGTTCTATAGAGGTAAGTTGACTGCCAACAGGGTGCGGCTGATGGGGAGGGATTATTACTACCTTCAAGACCGAGAGGCTCTCGAGAAGATGTTCAAGGATAAATCTATGTCCAGTGCCATCGAGACGTACGCCTACAGCCAGTACAACGTGCTCGGCATCTCGAGAAAAGCAGCAGACATCATCAGGGCGGACAACTCTGGTCCTTTCCCCCAGCCGAACCCATTGAGTAATGTCTTTCCGCACAATCGGGTCGAAGCCCTGACTCACGGTGTCTCATTTCGTGGCCTTACTGGTCCCGGCCTGCGGCCGCTCACTCGACGGTATACGAAGGGTGTGCCTGTGAACTTCAAAGACTTCACCACAGAGTGGTCAGAGTTCGGCGACTTGGCACAGTTCTTTCGAGAGCGCGTTGGCGAGCCCATTCTACGCGCTATCTTGGGGCCGACGATGTTTCGCCTGAACCCAACTTTCCTCGAAGATCTGTTCGAATACGACAAAGTCCTCTCCTGCTACGCCTACTGCCTGCCGCGCTTCCTGATGCCGAAGGCATATCGTGTGAGGGAGCGACTGGCCGACCATTTCAAGCTGTGGTACCAGTACGCAAGAGAGCACGCCGATCCGTCACTAGTCGATCCCGATGGCGATGGAGACCCGATCTGGGGGTCTGAGATGATGCGTAATCGCCAGCAGCTCCTGCATGCTGACGAACATGACGATGATACCTTGGCCCGTCTGGATACAGGTCTTGTCTGGGCGTAAGTCCGATTGCTTGCAACGGACAATGGATTCAACGTTATGCTGACTGGTTCGCAGGAGTATCGGTAATGTCGTGCCTACCACGATGCTCTCAGTCTACCACATCTTCCAAGACAGGAGGCTCCTGAGACGCGTGAGGCACGATCTACAAGAGTACCTTAGCACACAACCACAGACGATTCACGAACTGGACCCCCAGCAGCTGGCGAGAGACATGCCTCTCCTCTCGTCCATCTACGCCGAGACGCTGCGGCTGTATATCAGGATCTATTCAATGTACAGCTCACCGTACGAAGCGGTCAACGTGGGGAAGTGGAAGTTGCCCAAGGGTGCCTTGGCTCTCGTCATGTCGCACCCAAACCACATGGACGCTTCGTTCTGGAACACGCGCGACGGGAAGCATCCTGTGCAGACATTCTGGGCCGATCGTTTCATGGTCGATCCGTTTGACCCCAGCAGCGGGCCCGTCAACCCCACATGCAAAGAGATTCCACCTCGACCGAAAGAAGCAAGCAGAGACCAGAAGCCGTATTTCTCTATGGAAGGCTGTCAGGGGGCCTGGCTTCCGTATGGTGGTAAGTGTCATCACGGCTCTGTCTTAGATTCGCAACTGACCACGGAGGTTAGGCGGACACGCCATGTGCCCGGGTCGTTTCTTTGCCAAGGCCATCATCGTCTTCACGACGGCGCTCCTGGTGCACGAGTACGACTTTGAGTACCAGGCCACGTTGGAGCTTACTAATACCAGGTATGGGTTTGGGATAGCAGATCTTAAGAAGCCGGTTCCTTTCCGCATCAGAAAACGGTGGGACCTGCCCCTGTAGTTACACTGCACGGGATGGGGCTGGTAGGGTGGTGGTGCGATCTTACATAGTTGGGTCCCGCCTTGGTGTGTGCTCTTCCCGTCTCTAGCCAAGAGTTGAGATCCGGCAAACCGCAGTTTATTAATGCTCCTTATACGGAAGGTTATAAAGCTTACATTGTAAGAACTCTACGTTTTAAGATAAGGCTACACTTTTATACACCTTTATATTTATTTATAAATATTAATCAGTATAAAACAAAATAAAACTATGCGTTTTAGATCCATTATCTTCTACACTGAAATAGCAAAAATGCAGCGCATAAGCCTTACACAGGTATATAATAGTTTAATGCAACTCATAGTTATGAAGTATTCTGAAATGCATAACCGGCAAACACTATGCCTCTCGTGTCACATTGTTGGAAGGCGGAAGGTGGCCCCTTGTTTGCGATACCCTGCCGTGCCCTCCCTTGTGCTCTGTCAATGTTGGTGCTCTGTTGGTACATGGTACATGTATATAGTCCACCTGGACTATAGGGATCCGGTCGGCAGGCTCGACGGTTTCCATGGACTGGTGCTGTCGCCTGTTGCGCCCTGTGGAAGCCACCCTTGCCTTGCTGACCCTCCATCCGACTTGTCGGGAACCTCGATGCGACGTCTCAATCAATCCTGCATGAGTGGCCTTTCAAATGTCAAATTTAGAATTGCTCGGCATACGGATATGCGCGGTCGAGTGCATATCATCCTCATAGGCGCATATTCGTCTAGGCGGCTGCCTTGATGCGTCGTGACATGGCATTCTGCTGCTACTAGGTACGTCCGCTTGCTGGCTCGGGGATGATCTGATTGATCCCGCCAGACAGCTGTTTGTCGACGCCGAGAACTCTGGAATCTGCAGGATGACCACCAAGCAGACGAAGCGAGATGCGGCATTCCGGGACTGGCTTGGTTCGAGACAGGCTCGCCCACCGCTGCGCATTGGGCTTGCATTCCTCAACCTATCTGTCCATGGATTCATCGCATCCCACGGATTCCAACATACCGTCTATTCATACCTAGCTTCCTTGCCCCGGTATATTGTCGACCAGCTCCGTCGGAAGCGCGGCGATCGCGTCGAGATTCTCGACCGCTTTGACGGCCTAGTTCACCATGGCGAGATGCTCCTCGTCCTCGGCCGACCTGGCAGTGGCTGCACCACTCTGCTCAAGGCGATTGCTGGCGACACACACGGCATTTACGTAGACCCAAAGAGCCAGATCAACTACCAGGGTAAGAATGCGTGAGCTTTACCTGTGACCTCTCTGACAAACCAACGGATAGGAATCCCTTATGCCGAGATGCACACGCATTTCAAGGGCGAGAGCGTCTACCTGGCGGAACTGGACGAGCATCTAGCCGAGCTCACAGTCGGCAACACGCTGACATTCGCTGCCTCGACCCGCGAGCCGGTCTGGGGAAAGCCAGTCCAATCGCCCAAGACCAGCGCCGACATCTCTGTCCTCCTCAGCCTCGAGGGCGCGTATGACACGTTTGTCGGCAACGCGCTGGTCAGGGGCGTCAGCGGCGGCGAGAAGAGACGTACGAGCATTGCCGAGGCCCTCGTGGGCGGTGCTCCGCTACAATGCTGGGATAACAGTACCCGTGGCCTTGATAGCTCCACGGCATTAGAGTTTGTCAGTCTCTTGCGTCGACTGGCCGATGAAAGTCACTCGACCGTCTTGATGACCATGTATCAGGCTTCCGAGAATATGTATCAGGTAAGTGAGTGAGTGCGACGGAAACCTAAGGCAGGCTTTATTTCAGTTAACCAGCCTGACTCTAGAAATTCGATAAAGTCACCGTTCTGTATGAAGGCCGCCAGATCTACTTTGGCCCAATTGAGCTCGCAGGCCAGTACTTTCAGGACCTTGGCTTCGAGAGGCCGGCGCACGCCACAACGCCAGATTTTCTCACCTCTCTGACCAACCCTGCCGAGCGCGTCATCCGTCACGGTTTTGAGGATCAAGCACCTCGATCTCCAGATGACTTCGTCAAGGCTTGGAAGAAGAGCAGTCTCAGCAATCAACTTATTTCGGAAATTAGCAGTTTCGACGCCACTTACCCAACAATTGGCGAGAATGAGAAGAAGAGCAAGGCAGGATGGCGAAGCAAGCTTGCGTAAGTCCCGAGCTTCTCGATATCGTTCGCTAGTAGACTGATATGGTATCATGATACTGACGTCCTTAAGTCAGAGAACCTCAACATACGTCATCCCGCTCCATCTTCAGGTCTTGCGCTGTCTTCAGAGAGCGTTCCAGAGAACCAAGAATCAGCCGGGCACTGTCGTAGGTAATGTCGTTGCCAGCGCCATCCTCGCCATTGTAATCGGAAGTACGTTTTTCAACCTCCCTCAGGACTCCAGTAGTGTAGATCGACGTGCTGTTCTAATCTTCTTCTCTTTGCTCTATACGGCACTGTCCCCTTCGTTCGAGGTAATTCAAGTCGGCCCCTTTTTCCAACAATGATCAAATCTGCACGTCCCCCTGGGCAGCCATGCTAACCGAGTTCTGGGGTGTAGATTCTACTCATGTGGAAACAGAGGCCAATCGTTGAAAAGCACAATCGATACGCTCTATACCACCCTGTCTCCGATTCTGTCGCGTCAATGATAAGCGACCTACCAAACAAGTTCCTGAGCGCTGTCGTCTTTCAGACTGTGCTGTACTTCTTCACCGATCTTCGGCGCACTGCAGCAGCATTCTTCACCTGGTTTCTCTTCGCCTTCGTATTGCTACTGAACATGTCTATGTGGTTTCGCCTCGTTGGCTCCATTTCTCGGACACTCGAGCAGAGCACCGTGCCGACGACCATCCTCATATTGCTTGCCGGTATATATGTCGGGTTTGTCGTTCCTGTTCCCTATGAAGTGGGCTGGTTGAAGTGGTTTCGCTTCGTGGACCCGGTCGCGTACGCCTATGAAAGCTTGATGATTAATGAGGTATGGTACATCGAACCATGGGCTGAAAACTACTAACAACGTTAGCAGTTTAGCCATCGCCGTTTTCCCCGCTCCCAGCTGGTGCCGAGCGGTCCATCATACCCGGATGTGCGCCTGCAAGATCAAATCTGCACCACCGTCGGATCAGTCACTGGACAAGACTATGTTGAGGGAAATATTTACCTCCTTGAGAAATATGGTTATGTTCCTAGTCATAAATGGCGGTATGCTACAGCACCCCCAGCTCGTTTGAGAGTTAGCTGAACAGGCGCTAACCCTTTCCTCCAGCAACCTCGGCATTCTCATAGCTATGACCTCCATAGTTTGCGGTCTTCATCTTCTCTGTGCTCAATATGTACCCGCCGAATCCTCCAAAGGCGATATTGTTTCGTTCCGGCGTCCAGACTCGAAGCGGACCAAGACTCGCAAACAAGATTCTGAGGAGAACGGTTCTCCTAGATTCGCGCAATACGTCGGCGAGCAACATGTCAGCAAAGAGAAGGGTGATACTATACAAGAAGTCGCCACACCCGGCATCTTGAAGCAGTCGTCTGTGTTTCACTGGAATAACCTGAGCTACGAAGTCAAGGTTGGCAAAGGTAAAACTAAGACAATTTTGGATGACATTCAGGGCTGGGTAGTTCCTGGAACGCTGACCGCGCTCATGGTAGGCTGTTGATTCCCCCCTGCTTTTTATTGGTTTGATGAAACTAACACGACTTGCCATGATGCAGGGAGTGACGGGAGCCGGTAAAACGACGCTCTTGGATGTGCTTGCAAACCGTGCCAATTTTGGTGTTGCTCGTGGTGAGATCTGCATAGATGGTCAAGAAAGAGACGAAAGCTTCCAGAGAAAGATAGGATATGCCCAGCAAGAGGACATCCACCTTCCGACCGCAACTGTGCGCGAAGCCCTAGAATTCAGCGCCTTGATAAGACAGCCAACAGCCTCTCGAGAGGACAAGCTGTCGTATGTTGACAATGTCATCGAGATTCTCGACATGAAGAGCTACGCAGAAGCTATTGTTGGGGTGCCGGGCGACGGTGAGACCACCCACTGCGCTCCATGTGTCAACGCTGATGTCCATGACCAGGTCTCAACATCGAGCAACGCAAGCGACTTACCATCGGTATCGAACTTGTGGCCAAGCCAGAGCTGCTTCTGTTCTTTGGTATCTCTACTCTTTGCGTCTTGCAACCGCCGTGCAACTGACTAATGGTGCCCACTGCCAGATGAACCGACCTCGGGCTTGGACAGCCAGACGGCATGGTCCATCTGCACCTTGCTTCGAAAGCTCTCAGCCAACGGACAGGCGGTCCTCTGCACGATACACCAACCCTCGTCCCAGCTCTTCATGTTGTTTGATCGGCTCCTGTTACTGAACAACAAAGGCCAATGCGTCTACTTTGGAGACATCGGCAAGGACGCCTCGATAGTGGTGTCCTACTTTGAGGGCCGAGGGGCACAGCCACCTGCCCCTGGAGCCAACCCTGCCGAATGGATGATGCAGACAACAAGTGGAGAGACGACTGACGCATCTAGTGATCTCCCGCCAAGTGAGTTCTGGGCCCGAGAATGGGCTGCCAGCAAGCAGAAAGCTGATGTCGCCGGCCGACTTGTCGAGCTCAAGACCAAGGGCACACCAGAGAAGACGAGTAGCACATCTGGGTACAAGGCATATGCTACGCCATGGCTTTTCCAGATGGTCTCCGTGACGAGGAGAATCTTCCAAGAGTACTGGAGGCGGCCAGTTTACATATACTCCAAGTTTGCACTCTGCATTGGAATCGTGAGTCTCGCTGGACTTTCGGATCGCGTATGAAACTGACTGTCACACCAGGCTCTCTTCGACGGGCTCTCGTTTCAAAACACCCGCCTGGACCTCCAAGGCTTCTCCAACTTGCTCTTTTCCATGTTCCTGCTGACGCAAATCTTCGGCACTATGGACCAGCAGGTGATCCCGCGACTAATGGAGGGCCGCGCGCTCTTCGAGGGCCGTGAGCGGCGGTCTAAAACGTACCACTGGACCGTCTTCCTGGCATCCAACGTCGTTGTCGAGTTCACATGGCAGTTGCTAGTGACGGCCTTCATCTTTGCCATCTGGTACTACCCAACGGGCCTCCAGCGGACAGGTGAGGGCGACGCGGCTTTTGGGGTGGCAAGCCGGGGCGCGCTGTCATTTGTCATAATCCTCTTCTTCTGTCTCTGGACCATCACGTTCTCGCAGGCCTTGGCCTCGGTGATCGAGCTTGAGGAGAGCGCCGTGCAGGTCGCGACCCTGTTGTTCTATTTCTCGTTGGTGTTTTGCGGGTAAGTATTCTTAGCCTTGTCTATCTACCATCTACCTACTCGATCCACTTACAGAACTTTTTGCCACAGTGTCCTAGTCTTCCCCAAGGACCTGCCCGACTTCTGGATCTTCGTCTGGCGCGCCTCGCCCCTAACGTATTTCGTCGATGGGCTATCCCTTGCGGGCCTGTGGAACGTGGACCTGAGCTGTTCGCGAGCGCAGATACTAAGTATACCTGCTCCTGGCAGTGGTGCAACCTGCGGTGAGTACCTCAAGGCCTTTGCGGACCAGAACTTCGGAGCGGTCATAAACCCGGTGGCGACGACGGGTAGCTGCGAGTACTGCCCACTGGCCAACACGAACTCGTTTTTCCGGGAGACGATGCAGGTCTCGGGCGAGCATCCTTGGTATCATGCGGGGTACCTGAGTGTTTTTATCGTTTTCAATATCTTGGCCATGTTTGGCCTGTACTGGTTTACTCGGGTGAGGGGCAAGAATGGTGGCCTTTCGTGATAGGTGTCGTTGCCGTGTTCACTTGAGTAGAAATGAGAATAACAGTTTTAGAATGGCCTGAAGAATCCTTGACGGCTGGACGCCATCCGCGTCGGTATTTCCACAATATGGGCGTATCTATAGACCAGTCTTCGAGCCTACAGGGAAACTGCCCTTAGTGGGTATGATGAAGTCGGGATTGAAACTGATGTTTGTCACTTTGTCACCATTTCCGACCGTTACTCTCCGTTTCGTTGTTGTCACTGTCATGTGCGGCGAGTGTGGTACCTGGTAGGTATGGGGGACTGCATTTCTGGATGCCAGAACTTCCAGTCCTTGAGGCTTCCATACCAACACTTCAACATTTGTATGCAAAATCTGCCGGACAAAAGAAGTGTGCCGAAATGAAAAAGAACTGGTTGGCTTCAATACCATACCATATGTATCCATGAGGAGCGACCTCTCTTCGGACGTGTTAACGGTCAGGTCTCCAGGAGAACTGCACCTACTTTCTGGGGCTATTTGTATAGCAGCCTGACCAACTGTACTGCTTGCATCCTGGATCAAAAAGCCTTTCCTTCATACTCGAAGATAGCATTCCAACTGTAAAGAGCAAATCGCAAAGCCGGTAAAACTGGTAGGTAGTGCCTAATATAAGTGTTGATATAAGGCTCGCATTCTTAAGTTCTTAGAAGATCGCGAATCCTTCAACATGACACCCCGGACCATCGCTGAACCAAAAGTCACCGAGTTGGAAACACCGTCTTTTTACTATCTCGGTAGCTAGAAGTGTCTTTGAAAACCTCATATCGCTTCATACTTATGAGGGCCGCAGATAGGGCTGATACTAAATAATAAGCTGTAACGCAGTCTTTGGAAAGACAATCCGGAAATTACGAAGAGCTTCCACAGAAAACTAGGATGAAGGCGCAGCATAACCAGCGTAAACAGCAGCTGTAAGATCGACGTTGCTCAAGAGCCGGAAACATGTGCGATTTAGGTCTACTGAATATTCGAACTGCGCCTAGATAGTCGCTTCACCATGGGGATCATGTCTCCTTTAATCGGGGCGGCCCCGGATACGGGCACCGAGGACCCGGTGTTCTCAGGTGAAGAATGATTGGATATACGTTAGGTAGGTACATACGCGATGATAGTAATTAACAAACAGATAGAAGAAAAAAAAAAACACTCGCGCCAGGATATGTAGGATGCAGTATTGCTGCACCCCCTATGCCTCGAATAATGACCACGCCTAACTCCGCTAATGACCCATGATGCTTGCCATCTCTAGACATGATATGAAGCGAAAGTCAACGAAACAAGAAATGCATGCCATGAACAAACCCGCGAGTTCCGTCTCCTACATATATGGTGGAACCTCGCATAGCACATTATCACATATCAGACCCTTTCTCAGGTCCCATGATACTAAAGCAGGCCCTAATCATCTTATGCGCCGACCTTCACCCCGGTTGAGGGCTGGACGCCCCTATCGGCCGAGCCATTGGCATCCCCAGACCCCTGTGCAGCTCCGCCCTCTGGTTGACGCTGCATCAATGGTTTCTTAGGGTCATAGCCGACTGATGTGACGATCCCTAGACCTTTAGTTCGCCCTTCGCGGAACAGAAGTCGATCGCCAGGGGCTAGATATTCTGGACGTTGGACGAACTGGAACGCTACCGTCGCTCGGTCACCAGTTCGTATAAACGGGCGGTCCACGTCTATTATCGCACACGTCTGAGAGACAGGACCAACATGGAGCATCGCCTGATATTTCGTCTTGATGGTAGTTGCATGTGATAGAATCAGGACCTCTGCGACGAATTCGCGATAAACCTTGGGCAGCGGTTGCCCTTCAATCTTCGGTAGGACTACCATTCCTTTCCTCACGTCTTTCCGCCGTACTTTCTTCAATGCGAAACTTGCTGATTGGCCAGCGGAGGCCGCTGGCACGCCGATTCGTTTTCGTTCAATAGAGCGTATGGAAGTTTGAGTGAACTGGCCCAGCGAATCCGGTCCAATCAATACGTTGTCACCGGCATGTACGACCCCTGATTTGACAATTCCGCTTACGACAGTCCCGACGAAGGGCACAGAGAACGTGTCATTAACATGGAACTCAAAAGGGGCGTCCGAGTCGTACCGACCGTGGTGCGGAAGGATATTCAGGAATGTACGCACGAGATCCAAGTTCTCGCCGGTGACATTGGAAACCTGGAATATAGGACATATTCGCTGACTCACGAACTGAGTTGCCGTATTGATACACTCCTCGCGGTTGTTGATAAATATAGGCATTTTCCGTGCCCCTGGGGATTTGAGGATTTTGGTGATCTGCTGAATGGTCTGCTCCAAGATATTCGGGGGGCAGATATCAATTTTGGTGACTACTACCATTATTGGAACGTTCAGAGCCAAGGCAATGCCTAGATGCTCTTTGCTCATTCCGATCAGACCATTATTGGCAGCAACCATCAGTAAGCAATAGTTGGGGCTGCTAGATAATAGGCCGAATACGGTAGTCCGTAGGTAGCGCTCGTGACCAGCCAAGTCAGTAAAGGTGATCACTTTGGCAGAGCGCTTACCGATTTCCTCCCATGAAAGTTTTCCTATGTCGTCGTTAGCGAAATGAAGGAGATAGGAGTACGCTGGGCGACAACTAACTCCCAGGGGTATCAGATGTGATGACATTTCCCATTGTGTCAAAGCCCATGATTTCCATCCCGACAGAACTGGTTCGGCCAGTTTCAATCTCATGTTTATGGCGGAAGAGATTGACACGTGCCTTACCCCGGCCATCGTCAAGGTCACCTTTTACTAAGACGCCGAGCATAGAGCTTTTACCAGCGTCGACTGTGTGTGACAGTCAGTATACCGATCTTCCGCAGCCAGCACACGGGTCAACACTCACCATTGCCAACCACTGCTATCCTCGTTTCTATGACCTGTTCAATGGTAGAAGGCGCTTGTCGCATTAATATTTTGCCAGTGCAATCTGTATCTTTATTCTGGTTCCCTGCTTTCGTTGACTCAGCTTCAACGTCGCCTCCAACATTCTTAGTCAGCAAGATATTGCAGTCAGCGTGCGCCTTCTTGGCCGTTTCTTTTAACCGCTTCAATGCGATATCCCATTCCTCGCCAGTAAGGCGCATTGATTCGCCATTGTTCTCAAATCCTAGGTCGAAAACCGCCTCGCCGTGACCCTCCAATAATCGTTCATCGATATGCTCGGCAAGTTTCTGTTGGACTGTCGCATCGTCGGCAGGTGCTAGCAGAAGATCGCGCAGGGGTACACGGGGTTCGGAGTCGCCAAGGTTTAGAGAGTCAAGGATGTCGAGCTCCTCATGGTGCTCGACGCGATCGGACTTCGTTGTCACGTTCGTGGGTTTGGAGCTCGGGTAGCGCAGCGCCTGCTGCTTCTCCACGAATTCGGCGAAGTCGCTCAATGCCTGGTTACCAAGTCAGAATTGCTATGAATAGAAGACCTCTAGTGTTTCCTTCATACAGCTTCGCCTTTTCGCCGCTCATGCGGCAGCTGTTTTGCGCCTTTAGTAGCCATATTGGGTGATGGTTCGATTCGAACGCTGGTGTATTCGGGTGATCATTGGGACGATATTTTGACGCTGGAGGTGAGTTCCCTATATTATCACTATATGATTAAGTGGTGTGTAAACTATTTCCCAGATAAACTTGCGATCGAAGGGAATCTAAATAGTCCACGTTCGAGTCATAAATTAAATTCCATCTATGAGTAACACGGGCAAGATCGGGCAACTGGTCGGGGCAAGACAAAAAGGCGCCGTCATACCTTAATTGACAAGCCGCCAATCAATTTGGAAGGTGGAGCGAAGCCACCACGCTAACGGGAAGTTCCCCGCGCCGCTCCAGTACGATGCTCCAGCGCAGCCCTGCCTTATCGATAACACCACGGAATGCAATTAACATCGTCAAAATTCAACAACGATAAACTTATGTTTCCCTGTTTTTATTACCCCCGTTTATTCACAATTCCTAGATAACTTAAATAGCTGTGATTACGGCTAGCTTGTTAATAATTAATTTATAACTTAAGATTATTATATTGTTAATAATTTAAGTTTAATAAATCGTATGTTAAAAAGCTTATTTAATTATATTATTAAGAAAAAAAAGTTTATAATTTTAAATTATTTATAATTATAATGGTAACATTATTACCATAAATTAATTAATTAATCCGTTAATTACCGGGATTTATATTATTTTTCTTTTTTTAAATAATTATTTTTAATTATTATTAGTTTTTTATACGTTTTAATAAACGTTGTTTATTACGTTTTAACATAATTTTATTAACGTATTAAAGGTTTTTTATAAAGTGTTTATCGTTTACGTATATAAGGAAAAAATTAATTTTATTATACTTGTTTTATAAATGTATTTTATTAAAGCTTTATATTTTATATATATTATTTCTATAATAGTTAAAAATCGCTTAAAGGTTATTATAATACGGCTTATGCTTTATTTTACGTTAACGTATATGTAAAACTTAATCTTTTAATGTATATATATATATTATACTTTTTTTTTCTTATAAATAAGTATGTATTTAGTTTTTTAACGCTTTTAAATTATTGTAATAACTTTTTATTATTAATGCTTTATGATAAATAGTTAAATATTTAACATATATTGTTTTTTTTTAATCGGTTTATAAAAATATTTAACGTATTTAATAAGTTATTAATTTTAAAAAAGTTACGTTTTAAATATTAAAAAGAAGTTATTATATTTTTTTAATTTAAGCGTATAGTTATAAATCGTAAAAGTTTATCGAAAAAAGTTAAAAAAGCTTTAAGCTTTAAGTTAATTATCTCGAAAATAAACGTTAACGTTATAAAGCATAATTCTTTTAATATTATTATTAACTTTTTTTATTTTTTTATTACCCCGTGGGCGTAAAGAAGTAATAAGCTTAATTATAAAACCATGTGTAAAGTTTTAAACTTTAACTTATTTATTTATAAACGTTATTACGTTATTTAAAATTTATTCCTTTAAGTATTTAAATGTTTTTTTTATTTTTATAAGTAATGGTATGTAGTTTTTAAATTACATTATTTCAACGATTTTTGTTTTAACTTATTTAATAGCGTATTTAACAGTTATTAACATTTATATTTAAGTTATAAACGTATAATTTATTACTTAATAAGTAAATGATGTTAAAAGTTATATAAAATGAAGATTAAGTAATAAAAAGTTTAATTTTTTTATTAATTAATAAGAAAGATATTTAATTATTACTTTATATGCTGTTAATGTTAATTTTAAGTGTTAAAATTACTTTATTACTTTTTTTAATATAACTTTTACCGTAACATATCTTTAATCATAATGTATTTCTTTTAATTATACCATTAAGTTTTTATATTTAAATATTTATTATATATTAACTACGTTACTCCTTATTTTAACCGCGTAGGGAAGGTTTTTAAAAGCTTTTTAATATGTAAATATCTTATATAATTTATCTTAATGTATAATAAAATATTTTTTTATTTAATCTTTTTATATTACGGTTAATAAATCCGTTTTAAATCGAAGATATTTAAAGATAAATTAAAGATCGAGTCGGTTTAATTTATAAAGATAGATTATTAATTTTACAAGCTTATCGTTATTTTTGTTAATTAAATACGTTATATTTAAAGGTTTAAATAAGTAGTTTATTAATACGTTAACTTTACTTTATTAGTAAATAATTTTAATATTATAATGTTTAATAAAATTAAAAAAACGTATAATTTTTATTAATTACTTGGTTTTAATATTAATTATTTTAAGAGATTTATGATTAATGATTATAATAACGTATTTTCTTTTTACTTAATGTTTTTAATGTTATAAGGTTAATATAATTATTAATAGCTTTTATTTTTATGTAAAATATCGCGATTATTATTTAATGAGCTTTTTTAAAAAATAAGCTATTAAATGAAGTATTAATTTAATTCCATGTAAATGCGGTTATAAAATAATAGCTTTTATATGAAACTTATTAACGTTTAATTTAATAATCAACGGTAATCTTTAATTAAATTTAATTATTATTAACGTAGTAATGATTAAATTACATATTTGTTTCTATGCTTCTTTAGCATTTTTATTAAACTTAATAAATACATTTTTTATTTTTTTTATAAAGCTTATTAAAGGATTTAATATTAAAGAGTAATTTTTAATTAAGTGTTAAAAATATCTTGCTGCGTTAACGAAAGCTTGTATCTTTATAATTATTTATAGCTTTAATCGGTTTTTAATTATAATAACCTTTGTTAAATCGGCTTTAATACTTTTTTTTAATATAATAAATTTAAGGTATATTTTTTTTTAACGAAAAGTTATAACTTTATAAAGTTAATAAGCATTTTATATTTTATTAAACGTTTAAATATAACATTAATACGCTTATAAAGTTGTTTTTTAATATTTATTTATATGATTATATTGTTAAAAAAGCTTATAACGAAGTTATAAAAAAGTTTTAAAATTATTAAGAGATTATACGTTTATAAACGTTATAGTTTAATATTTTATTAATGGTAAATGTTTTATAAACTTTTAGTTATATATATAAAAAGGATATTTCCTTTTTTTTAACTTAAAAAAAGTTAAATAATATTAATTTATTAACCTTTTATTTACTTAATTACTTTTTAATAATAACTTTTATAATATGTTTTTTATAGTATTTACTTTATATATAACCTTAAATTATAAGCATAAATCTTTTTAATAAAATATTACCTTATATTTATTTTACGTGGACCGTTTATTTAAAAGTATATATGTAATTAAGAATAAAAAACGATAATTTAAGAAAATAAAAAAGTCGGTACGATATATATATATATAAGAGCTGGTAAGATAAAAGTTGGTAAAGAAAACTTATAACGAACCTTTAACGGGTTGTTAACGAGCTTAACGCGAAGGTGAGAGAAAAAATAAAATAAGTTAACATTTAATTAATAACGGAAAAATAAAAATAATTATAATTAAATATTAAATCATTTGTTATAACTTTACTTATATTAACGTTACCACTTATTTATATTAATTATTAAGATTTAACTTTAACGTAAATATATAAAAGCTAATAAACGGTGTAAAAAAAGGTATATAATATATATTACCTTTACGCATTAACATAATATCGTAAAAGCTTATAATAATAAGCTTACAACGTTTAAAATAAAAGATTATAAGCGTATTAGTTATAAAAAAGTTAGTGATTTTACTTTAAAAAGTTATTAATAAGAGAAAGTTTTAAGGTTTTAACAATGAGAGAGTTTTATAAACCCACTGTTAATTAAAAGTGATTTTTAAACTAAGAAAGCAGTTAATAAGAAAGAGTTTTAAAGGGGTAATAAGAAAGAGTTTTTTAACAGGAAAGAGTTTTATAAACTTATTATTAGTTAAGAGTGATTTTTAAACTAAGAAAGAATCTTAAAAAGCAGTTAATAATAAAGTCTTAAGTAGTTAATAAGAGAAAGTCTTATAAACTTACTATTAATTAAAAGTGATTTTTAAATTAAGAGAAAGTCTTAAAAGTAATTAATAGGAAAAAGTTTTAAAGGTTTAATAAGAAAAAGTCTTTTAATAAGAGAGAGTTTTATAAGCCTATTATTAATTAAAAGTGATTTTTAAATTAAGAGAAAGCTTTAAAAGTAATAAGTTTAACCCTGTTAATAAAATCTTACGGCGATTAACTTATAAAGATAAAATAAGGAAAAGTAAAGCTTGAAAAAATGTTATACATTATAAGTGAAAAATTTAATAACCTTGCTTTTAACATATAAAAAGGTAGATTCTACCTTATTATAAAATCCCGGTAAATAAGCGGCGTATATAATTTTACAGCTATTTACCGGTTTTATAAGAAGACATAACATATTACTTAAATTTTTAAATAAATTTTAAGATTTATTTTATTTATTTAATATTAAAAATCGTATTAATAAAAAGCAGTGAAAAAGCTGTTTAAACGCCTTCGTTGCTTTAAATTAAACTTAAAGTTATACAGTTGCTTTTTAATAATAAAATAAGAAAAAGACTTAAAAAGTTACATAACTATTTATTAATAATTATTTAACAAATAAACTTACATTTAAAAAACAGTTACATTAAATATAATTAATTATTTATTAATATTATATAACTGCCTTTTAATAATAAGTTAACAAATAATTTAAATAAAATCATATTTAAGTAAAATTATATATAAACAATAAAGTTATATTAAAGTAAAATTACATTTAAAGACATTTAAATAAAAGACTTTTATTTAATTATTTAACAATACTACATTGTTATTTACTAATAGTTTCTTAATAAATACACTTATATTTAAAGAATAAAGTTATATTTAAGCAAAGTTATATTTATTAACTATATATTATTTAACAACCTTTTCGTTAACATCTTCCGTTAAATTACTTTATTTACGACATTTTTTAAAAAGTCTTAAATCACTTATTTATATGTTAATTAATAAAAGAATAATAATAAATTAACATAAAAAAAGTAACTTATTAATCTTTTTATAATAGCTTAAAATGATTTTATAGTTTTATTTAAAAAATGCTTATTAATACTTTAATTTAAAATAATAGTAACGTTTATAAGATATAAGTTATTAATATTTTAATTCATAATAACATTATTAAATATACAATTAATACGTGTTAATTATAAGGCGATAATACGTAAATATTTCGCAATATTTTCCATTATAAAGAAATAACGTTTTTCTTATTTTTCTTTAAAATTTTCTTAATATTCAACCTTTTATAAAGTTAACATATTAACCACATCTTTTTTATATTAAAGCTATTTTTTAATAATAAACTATAAGCATATTAATTATAAATCTTTAATATTATCGTTATAAATATATTTATATAACTTTATACTTATAATAAAAAGTTTACCGTAAAGTTATAATAAAATTAACAAGAGATATTTATTATAATATAAATAAAACTTATTATAATATAAAGCTTATTAAACTTTTAATAAATTTTATATTTAAAAGACGCATTTATATCGTTATAAGTTAATAAAAGCTTAACGATACTTACGATACATATAATATAATATAAAACATATTAATAATAGTTATATAATATGGTATATTTTTATTAACGGCTTATTTAATTAAATGGCTTAAATAATAATAATAAAGATTATCGTTATTAATAAGCATATTAATTATAAATTAACAGTTAATTTGAAAAAGATTTAAAAAAGTTAATATTAATACGTAACTTAATATTAATTAAAGAAGTTATAATTTAAAGAAGTAATAATAAAAAAAGACAACGTATATATAAACGTTAAATAGTAACAAGGTAATAAAGCTGTAAATATAGTAAATTCTTATGAATTCTTATGAATTTTTTTTATAAACGACGCTTCTTTACGCACGGCATTATACCAGCTTAATAGCGGGGTAGTTATTAAGAAATTATACGTTTATAAACGTCACAGTTTAACATTTTACTAGTAGTAAATATCTTATAAACTTTTAACTATACATATAAAAAAGATATCTTTTCCTTTTTAACTTAAAAAAAGCTAAGCGATATTAATTTATCAACCTTTTACTTACTTAACTGCTTTTTAATAATAGCTTTTATGATACGTCTTTTATAACATTCACTTTACGTATAACTTTAAATTATAAGCATAAATCCTTTTAATAAAAATCTTTTTTATAAAGTATTAAAACGTTATAAGTACGTTGTAAAATTTAAATAACATCATTATTTATTCGTATATATTAAAAGGTGTGATAAAAATAATTTTTTCTTTATAAAGCTTATAAATAAATATATGTTAAAATTTATTTAATAAATTTAAAAAAGCGTATTACTTATAACCGGTTATTTTTTAAATTTAATTTATTACGTTAAGAAAAAAATGAGCGTTTTTTTTCGTATACTTATTAAGCTTTTTATAATCGTAATAAAAACGTTAAATTACGTTTAAATTTAACTTATTAAGTTTAATCATTTAATTAAAAGCTTTTTTAAGTATAAGTAATAATGGTAAAGCTTAAAGGCTATTATTTTTTTAAATAATCTTCCCTTTATGTTTTTTAATAAAATCTTAAATTACTTGCTTTTATTAAAGGCTGTATTATCGTGAAGGTAGTTTTATAAGTATATTATTAAATGTATCGATGTAATGTTACATTTTTATTTTAATATCTTTTCGTTTTTTAACTTCATTAAATAATTTAAGATAATTTAAAGCGTAATTAAATATATAAGAATTAATTATTAAATTAATGGTAAGCGTTAATTTATATTATTAAACTCTTATTATAAGTGTTGTTATGTTAAATGTTTCTTTAACTATTAAGAATATAATCTTTAAATACTTAATTAACTTTAAGATTAACGTTTTTATAAATCGTTTTAATTAAAGCGATTTTATATCGTTTGAATTTTTACAATATATCTTTTATTTATAGAAAATACTTTTACTTATTGTTAAGTTTTTTAAGAACGTTTTATTTAAAACGACTTTTATTAATATTATAAATAAAGTATTAAGACTTTTAATTATAATAAATCTTATTTTAACGAGGGTATTTTTCTTAATGCGTAGCTTTTATTTATTAATTCCTTTTATTAAAAAAAGTTATCTCGTATCGTATTTAAATAAATGCTTAATTATCGATTTAAAAACGTAATAAGTTATATAGTTATAATCGAAGAAAACCGTGAATAATTATCCATTTTATAGCTTTACTTAATAAAGGTTATATTTTTTATTATAGCTTTTTCGTAATGGTTTATTTTTTAAAGGTAATGGTTTATTACCATCGTTGATTTTAATTAAATAAACGTGGTTATTTTAATTTATATTTATATTAAGGTTATTAAAAATGTTTATTAACTTTTAATTTAACTTAACGTTACTTTTTAACAGTTTTTTTATAAAGTTTTTTTTTACCTTTTTATCATTTTTTTCATTATTTTTTACGAAGTGTACTTATTTATAACTTTAATTTTTCCATTTATTATAAAAAGATTAAAGCTTTTTATTAAAAGTCTTCCCATAATATAACTTAAATATAAAGTGATTGGTCGAGGAATATTACGTAAACATTGTTAAAAGTGTATATATAAAAATGATTATTAACGTTTACCTTCTTTACTTTCTTGTAAAAAAGGTGTAAGGCCACATCTTATAGATAAAGTAAAAGTATGTAAAATTAAACTTAATAAAAACCAGCTTAATATACGTTATAAATATGTAACCATTTATAATCCCTTGATAAAGTTATCTTTTTCCTTTATGCTTTTATCTTTAGAAGTAAAGAGTTATTACAACTTTATACGTAAGTAGTTATAAATATGTATTAAAGTGTTATAAAGATTATCATAACGTATGCTTTATGCCGTAAATCGTTATAAATGGTTTTATTACGTTATAACTTTTTACTTATTAAGAATAAAAATCTTTTAATTTAAGATATATATAATAAAAGTAAGCTGCTTTTTTATATCGCTTTAATCTTTCTTTTTAATAATTTTAATTTAAATTATACTTAAAAAAATAACTTTAATATCATAATTAACACTTATCTTTATACGTACCAACATTATTATTACACCATGATAAATTAAAAGGATAATAATTATATAGATTTTAAATATATTATAACAATAAATAAATATTATTATAACTTAAAATAAAAAATAATTGTTAATTTATATAAATACATCTTTAAAGTACCAGCGTTATTAAAACTTAAAAAAAGATTATATTTAAATAAATAAATAATCCTTATTATTAAAACGATAAATTAAATACTTAATAGCTTTTATACTAAATATAAGCTATTATAAATTATATTAAAAACTTAATACATAATATAGGTAATCTTTTAATATAATCACAGCAGATTATTAACGCTTAAACCAAGCTATAAAAAATATTACAAGAAATTAAAAATAAAGCTATAAAAAGCAAAGAGAAAACGATTAAACGCCGCTAAAACATTATAAAAGATTAAAAAAAACATAATATAAAAGTCATAAAAAATATCGTTAAGATACTTAATTTAATATCGATAAAGATATAAAACTTTAATAACTTTTTAAACTATATTAAGGCTATTAATACATATATGGTAAATATAAATAATAATAACTTCCCCATTTAATAAATAACTAATAAATAAATAAATAATTTTAAAAATAATATAAAGTAAGCATTAACAATAATAATAATATTCTTAACATATTAAACAACAATAATAACAATAAAAATAATAATAACAATAATAATATAAATAACAATAAACAAAATAAGCTAGTTAATTAAAGTAATAAAACTATTACAACATAATAATTTCTTAATATTAAAGACATAAAGATTATTCATATCTTATCTTAATAAACTTAAATACAATTAAAATTAACTTCCATAAATTCTCATCGTTATTATAACTTAGCTATTTAATCAAATATTTCCTTTTACATCTTTTATCTTTATAATTTAAAATAACTTTAACATCATATACATTATCGTTTATAAATTAAACTTATTACTTTATTAATACCTTATTAGGCTATAAAATAAAAAGCTTAAAATAATTAACGTTAAAAACGTTATATATTTTATATTAAAAAAGAAATTTAATCTTATAAGCTAAACTATAATACTTAATAAAAGCTTTTATCTTAAAGGAATTAAGATATTTATTAAATAATTTATAATTAAATCATCTTTAATTTATATATTTTATTAATATTAATATAAATTATTTTTTCTTAAAAGACTTATTAAGATAACCTTTATTATACCATTTTACATATATAACGTTAAATCTTCGTAATAAGTTTATAACTTGCTTATAATCTTTAAATAAAGCTTCCACTTTACTTATTACATCCTTTATTATACTTATTAATAATATGGCTATAAAATTAATAAGTCCCCTTAATATAAAACCATAATAAAAATATATTAATATTTATTTATATATTAAGTATATTAATGTATTATAAACTTATTTAATTAAAATAAACTTTATTGCTTAATTTATTTATTTAAATTTACAAAAGATTTATAAATAATACTTTAAATTTTAATTTTATTATTTTATTTAACCGTTATTTTATAGATAATATGTTATAAATAACTTTTGTTTTATAATAAGTTTATTATAAAAGGTTTTCTAAAATTTATTTATAAATAAAGACTTTTTATTTAAGATAATCTCTTATAATAGTTTAAATTTAAGGAATATAAAGTGGAAGAAAATTTTTATTAAACTAAAAACCCATAAGTTTACTATAATAAAAATATAAAAAGCATATTTAGAAAAATGATTAACTATTACTAATATATTGTTATAAATGTGACTTTACGTTAATATGTTATTAGGTAAGTTAGTGATAAAGTTTATAGATATTTTTTTATTAAGGCCATTAAATATTAATAAAAATATTAAAAACTTATAAAGTAAATATATCTTTACTTTAGTTTTTTAACAAATTATATATATAATAATATAATATTTAATATTTTATTTTAATATATTTTAATAATAACAATCTATTAAATATTAAATTATTTTAAAAACCCTTTAATAACTAGCGAAGGTAATATTATGGTAATTATAAAGAAGCTTTATTTATAATATTTTAAGGATATATATTCATTTTTTATATCATAAGATCTCATCTTAATTTATTTATTAATATTAGGTTATAATTATTTTACTATAATTTCTTTTTATTCATTATTTATTAATTATGAAGCTATTTTATTATTACTTTATTTTAAGCTGTTATAATAATGGTAAATTTAATGTTTCTTCACCTTTAATTATTATTTTAATAAAAGAGCTTTTATAATTATCCCACTGTTACTTATTAGTAAAATCATCAGGATTAATTAAATAAAATAAACCTTAAAACTTATTTAAGAATTTAAATAATACGTTATATCTTTTTATAATATTAATAAATAGCTATAAAAATACACACGCTATTTATCCATTAAAATTACTTAATAAGGTAAAATTTACCCCTTAAATATTAAAAGTAAGATTATTAAATTCCTCACTTATAATATATAATATTCTCTCGTTATTATGTCGTAAGACTTTTTCTTATTCCAAAAATCGCTCTTAAAAAAATAATAAAACATTATATTTAACTTTACTCTTCCCTGTTTTATCTTTATAATCTAATTACTAAGAGATCTTATCGATAAAATTAAACTTCTTTAGTTTATAAATAATTTAAAAGTTAAAAATAGTTAAATTTTATATCTATCTTACTTATTTATTATTTAACTTTAATTTCGACATAATATATTAAAAATTAAGATAATTTATTAATACTTTAACGATATATTTTAAGTAAAATAAATAATATCGCCATTTTTTAAACGTATTTATTATCGTTAATATTTTAGCGTTTAAGATAATATAATTAGCTTTAGCCTTTTACAGCTTTTTTAAGAAAAAAGCTA
Organism: Hypoxylon sp. FL0890; assembly: GCA_022497025.1. Classification (NCBI taxonomy): domain Eukaryota; kingdom Fungi; phylum Ascomycota; class Sordariomycetes; order Xylariales; family Hypoxylaceae; genus Hypoxylon; species Hypoxylon sp. FL0890. The sequence continues at coordinate 64,136 of MU386596.1, read as the reverse complement.
TTAAATATTATGTTAAATTATGCAATTAAGAAAAGATAACGCTTATAACCCATTATAAGGCGTTTGTTTTTATACAGGTAAAAAGTTATAAGTTATAATGTTTTAAAATAAAAGCTTTAAAAAAACAATCTTTAAGATATTAAAAAGCTTTTAAACATTTAAATATGAAGATAAAAGTTTATTACGTTTTTATTTATAGTAAGTTAATAAGGGATATCATTATTTTTAAATAGCTTTTAATAAAGCATTTGTAAAAACTTGTAAAGTTATTAAATATTTAAACGTTATAAACGTTACGTAAAATTAACCATTCCATAATTATCTTAACTTTATTTAAATTTATTTAAATCCCTTTTAAGGTAATAATAAATCTTAAGAAAATAACAATGGTAATATTAAATATATACTTTTATAAGTTTACATAAAGTTCTTATTTTTTAAGACGTATAAATATATTACGGACGTGGTATATATATAGTTTTTTATTAACGGAGTAAATAAAGATATCGTTTAAATAAATAATATATATAATATTAACCAATTTAGCAAAGGTATAATTTATATAATTTTAAAACATAATTAAGATATTAGTTAATTTAAATGGTATTACTAAATATTTAAAATAATTATATTTAATATAAAACATTATCTTTTATTTATTACTTTTATGGATATATAATTAATAATATATGTTTTTAAGGTTTAATTTAGTATATTTTTAAGCACTTAAAAATCTATTTAATATTTTATTAATAAAAGGTAAAGTTATATAATCTTTCTTTATAATATAATTTAATGCGCGATAATTGATATAAAGTTATAGCTTCCCTCTTAATTTAAAAATAAATAATATTAAAAACTTAATAAGGCTCTTTAAAAGTTATATTTAGCTTTATTAAAAGGTTATATAAATATATTCATAAAATATAATTTACTTTAACTCCATTAATATATATATTAAACCATAAAAAGGTTATTTTCTTTTTTTAAGGTTAATATAATAATCTTAATCTTAATATTTTAAAAGAATTAATATTAAAGTAATATTAAATATATCTTTAAAGTCTTTATACGCTAATGGTATAGTAACGTTTTTATTGTTAAAATTATCCTACATTATAAAATATTACCTTAATTTTAATAAATCTTCTTACACCATAACTATAATAAGAATAAATATATATTATAAATTTTATATTACTTATTTTACTACTTTCTTTCTATAAACTAAACTAATATTTTAATCATTTAAACAATAATATTAACAGCTAAATTTTAAATTTAAGATAACATTAACTTTATAAACCCACAATAAACCTAAAATAATATTATAATTAAAGTCTTAATTAACTATTTTAATATCGCCGTAAAATCGTTAATAAACCCCTTAAAAATCCATAACTTTAACAATAATATATAATTAACTTAAAATATGCCCTTTTCCATAAAAACCATTAATAAATTAGCTTAGTTTTAAAGTAAACAACTACGTTAAAAAGAAATAACATATATAAATTATCTTATAATTTAATTTAATATTAATTAACGCCTTTAACTTTACCTATTATCCTTTTAACTATAAACATATTATAACTTTAATATATTTACTTAAAGATGTTTTATCTTAAATAATTAATCATACTTTAAATAAAACAACATTTAAATTTATTACAAGCTTCCTTACTCTTTAACATTTATTAATTAAATATTTATAATTTTTACACTTAAAATATTAAACCTTTAAATAATTAATAATACAATAATTTAATTCTTTATATTTAAAATATACGTTAATATCTTTAAAAAGGTATAAAGATTTTACATTATCATTATCATAACGTTTAAAATTTAAACTTTCTTTAATCTTTAACAACTCGTTATAAAATCGATAAAATTACTATTAATTTAAATTTCTTCCCTTAATATCTTCCTTTAAAATATTAATATATTCTTTTAAAATATTAACATCACCTTAATAAAACGACTTTTAAAATATTTTAAACGATTAAAACTTTATCTTAAAGTCTTTATAAATATTTAATATACCGCCTTTAAGAATTTTATTTTAATATTTAACATTAAAAAAAGTTAAAAAATCATTTAACTTTACATTTTTAATATAAACATTAATATCCTTAGTTTCAACGTTTTTAAATCTCTTTAAAAAAACGTTAAATAATTTACTAAACTATTAATAAATATTTTTTAAAGTTATTATAACGTTAAATTTTTATAACTTTAAATCCTTAATTAAGCTATAAAACCATTACTTTATTTTATTTTATATTAAATCTTTCTTTAACTTTTTAAACTTGTTAAAAAAGTGATATCATTTGTTACGGATTGTAATGAGGGGGACTGGTTGTGGTGGTAAAAGTATGAATATTTTAAAGATGAAGCTATCGTTAATCTGTGGGTAGCCTTTTCTTAAATATTAATAAAGCTAAGGGTTAAAACCTTAATATCTCCCTTTTTATCTATGATTTAAAAGAAAGCTGTTAATTAAGATATGGTAGGTTTATTAATTAAGTAATTAATTAACCAGGCTATTAATTTTAATCGTTAATTAACTGGCCTTTTTAAGAAAGCTATTAATTAATAAGTCTGTTAATTAAGCTTATTATCGATTGATAAGGCTGTTAATCTTAATCGTTAATTGATAGATTTATAAATTAAGTTTGTTATTAATTAATATTAATATATCTCTTTTTATTATTATTATTTGTACCGTTTAATAATAAATAAAATAGATTTATAGCCTTTTTTTAATATATTATCTTTTTTTTATATATTAATAATCTAGCAGTTAGCCAGCTTTATATAACAGTTATTAAGGTTATTTTTTATTTTGTTTTAATAGTAATTGACTTATATATTAACTGGCGTATTTATATCGATTAATGTATTATATTAATTAGCATATCGTCTTACGTATTAATTAATATATCGATTAATATATCGACTGGTGTATCGACTAGCGTATTAATTAATATATCGTGAGATATTATAGGTTTATATCTTATATTTAACGCGATGGCAGGCGTTGCTTATGTATTGATTAATATATCGACTAGTTTATCGAATAATACCGTGGGTGTTATGTATAAGGCTTACGTATTAATTGATATATTTATTAATATATTAAGTAGCATATCGATTAATGTATTAAATTAGTTTATTAAAAGGTTTATCAGATTACGTATTAAAGGTTATTAAGTGATATTACAAGCTTTATAAAAATATTACTATTTGATAATTAATGTAGCTAATAAGCTTATTAAAAAGGTTAGTTATTATAATTATTGATTATTTTATTATAAAAAAGGATATTACCTAGTTTACTTTAAATAAGCTATTATATTAAATAACTTTAAATATTAAATTAAATAGGTCTTATAAGAAATGTAGCAAGAATGTTAATTCAATTTAATTTAAAAGAATATTGTTTAATAATAATAACTTATATCAACTGGTAATTAGTTTTTAGCGTTACTATTATTCTTCTTACTGTATGGTTTATAATGGTTTTATGATCTTAATCTTATCTTAAAAAAAAGAGGTTATTAAGTGATTAATTTTAACTTAAAAGTAAATACTAGTTGTTAAATTATTATATAACTTATAATGGTTTAAAATAAAGCATAATACTAATACTATTACGGATATAAGGTAATTAACAGCTTTAATAAGATTAAATTAAACTTTTCTTTATCGTAAAAAAAACTAAAGTAATAAGAAGATTAACTAATTAGCTTATAAAAATAAGCGCCAAATATTACAAATTATAACAAGGGGAACTAGTTATAATAGTAAAAGTATAAATATATTAAAGATAAAGCTATTATTAATCTATAAATAGCCCTTCCTTAAATATTAACAAGGCTAAAGGCTAAAACCTTAACATCATTATTATTATATTAAATTTATTAAATAACTATTAATTAATAAGATTTTATCTTAATTAGTTATATAGTTATAAATAAAGAAGCGTTTTTAAAGAGTATTTAAAAAAGTTATAAGTTTTACCTTAATATTATTTTTATCTTTTTTATAAAAAAGTTTTAACGTAAACCATTTATTTTTTTAAGACTTTTATTATAAGCCCATTTTATAAAACCATAATTGTTAATATTAATATCTTTTTTTTTAAAGCTTTTACTTTTTTTATTAATTTTCTTTTTTTTTATCTTTATTTTAACGCGATAAGTTTAACTTTAAGTTTTTTATAAGATAATTTTTTAAGATCTTTTAATTTTAAGTTTTTATTATTAATTTAAATATTATTTAAATTGGTATTATTATCTTAGTCGTTTAATATTGTTCCGTTCTTTTTATAAAAGGAGGTAAGTGAACATTTATAAGTAATAACGGGTATAATAAAAAATTAAAGCTACGTCGTTTTTTATTAAACGGTTTATATAAGTGGGTAAAAAGCGTTAAACTATTAAAAGTTTTCCCATAATATGATTTAAATATAAAATGATTAATGGAGGAATATTACGTAAATATTATTAAAAATGTATATATAAAAATGATTATTAACATTTACCTCCTTCGCTTTTTTATAAAAAAGGTGTAAGGCTACATTTTATAAATAAAGTAAAAGTATATAAAATTAAACTTAATAAAAACTAGCCTAATATATATTATAAATATGTAATTACTTATAATCCCTTAACACTTTTATGTAAACTTTAATATATTTTCTTTAAATAACATGTTTTTAATAATGACTTTTTAATTATTTAATAATTAATTATAAGGGAATTTAAGCTTTTATCGATAATTTTTTATTTAATAACCTTTTTTATTATAATTAAAACATTCGTTATCCGTTACTTTAATTATATATCTTTAGTTTTTATTTGTTACGTTAACTTAATGGTTATTTATTTAAAGGTTAAATATATTAAATTATTATATAATTATAAAGATAATTTTTAAAGTATTAAAAGGTTTTAATTATATAATATTTAACTTTTTAAACGTTTTTTATATAATTTATAAGTTATAAAACGGGGCTATTATTCCATAAAGTTATATTATAGCCGTTAAAGTGTTATATATTTTATCTTTAATCGTTATTTATATAATAAATTTAACTTATTAAATTACTTTTTTTATAATTTATAAATTATTTTAATCTTTAATGTAATCGTAAAGAAATAACTATATGCTTAATACGTTTAGTCGGATGAAATTAATAAAAAGTTTTTAATTAACATAATTAATATAATCTTATAAAGATAATCCGTAAAATATAATATATATCCGTTGTATAAAATTAATAAAACTTTCGTCTTAAAATGGTAAAAATGTTGTAAACTTTATTAATAAGTTATGTAAAACGTTATTTTCTTTTAATATTTAAAGGATTACTTTAAGAAACGTCATTTAATTTAACTTTTATACGCGTACATAAAAAGTAACTTATTGAAAATCTTTTAATAACTTTATTACAACGTGTATTAATTATAACTTATATAATACTATAGTAATTTTAAGTCGGTTTTAAATCTTAATTAACTTAAATAAAATTAACTTATTAACTTAAATAAGCTTTAAATTTAATGGAAATACGATTTTATTTTTATCTTTTTTAAATTTAAAGTTATAACTTTCTTTAAATAAAACTGTTTTTAATTAAATATATCGGACACGTTCCTTTTAATTACCGTTTATATCACCTTTAAAGATTATTTAATAAAGGTTAAACTTATTATCGTTAAAGCATTTTCCATTATAAAAATCTCTTAAAAGATTTAAATTTAAAAGAAGTGTTAAATTATTAAGTGGATTGTTAAATATTTATTACGTAAAGATTTTAAAAGGCTTTAAAATAATTTATTTAAATATTTAATGTTTAATTAATAAATTAAAAAGTAAGTTTTATATTATTTTTATTATTTTAAGTATAATGTTAAGTTTAATATTAACTTTAACGAATTTTTTAAAAACCTTATTAACGAAAGCTTTTATACGTTAATAAGCTTTTATAATAATGTTATTATAATTACTTTTAAAGTTAATAAAGTTATTAAAGTTAAAATTAATAAAAAGTTAATTAAAGATATTAAAATCTTTATGCTTTTTTTAAAAGCTTTTTAACGTAGCTATTTTTTAATTAAAATTAATCGTAAAATAATTACGTATAAGAAAAAAAAATTAATGATTAATTAATTTATTTTAACGTTTTATTTTTATAATTAATTCGTGATTTAAAATTATTTTATTATTAATAATTTAAATTTAATAAATTATATATTAAAAAGCTTATTTAATTATATTGTTAAAAAAAAAGGTTTATAACTTTAAACTATTTATAATTATGGTGGCAACACCGTTGCCACGGATTAACCAATTAGTCCGTTGGTTGCCGGGATCCACATAGCCCCGAATACTCCGTTTTACTCAACATGCATTTCTTCGGTGACCAGTGGTGGCCTCATGGGATCTATCCAATTACTCCGCCGTCAACACAGCCCTGAGATGAATATCACCACGCTTCAACCTCGCAATCGCCTCCCTAACCCCTTCCTCCGTCAGGGGGAACACCTCAGTAATCGGCCTAATATTATGCAGCGCCGCGAAGGCGAGCATCTGGCGGTGCAAGTTCCTCGACGCGACAAGAGATCCCTGTACCGCAATGCCGTGGAATACCAAGGGCATGTACGGGATTTCCATGTTACCGGACGACGCCGAGAGAGGGTAGATTGCGGATCTAGCGGCCATGATGGGCAGGATCAATTCCCAGTTCGGCTGTTCTGAGGTGGTGACCAGCAGCCGGTTGAGCGGGGACGATGTCTCGAGTTTGTTCTTGCCCTTGGTGACGACGAACTCGTGCGCTCCCAGCCTCATGGCCTCGTCTTTCTTCCTGTCCGAGCTAGATAGAACTACGACGCGATTTCCCATCTTGGCTGCGAATTGGATCGCGAGATGGCCGAGGCCGCCTAGTCCAATGACTGTAACATGAGGAGTTAGCGGCTACGTCTTTCAGGTGAGAGAAGCCGCGCCAGAACTTCTTACTTCCAATCGTATCGGTGGGTAGGACATCGTAGACTTGCAGAACAGCAAAAACAGTTGCGCCTGCACACTGCAAAGGTGCAGCGTCAATGTCACTCATACCCTCGGGGATCTTATGCAGGAACGCCTCGCGCAAGATGGCATGGGAGGCAAAGCTGCCTTGGGTGACTTTGTCAGAGCCGTATATGGCGCGGTCCTTGCAGTAAATCTCGTTTCCGGTGAGACATTCGTGACAAAAGCCGCAACTATCATGCTCGAAGCCGAAGCCTACGCGGTCGCCCTTCTTTAGGTACTTGACATCTGGTCCTACAGCCTCGACGATGCCGACGCCTTCGTGGCCAAGGACGATGTCTTCGTGCAAGTAGTGGAGATCTATCGAGCTGCATTAGCTCTACTTGCCATGTGTAAGACGGTCATGGTAGAGTATTACCAGTGCCGCATAATCCAGATGCCGTAATTTTCATGAACACTTTATCGCCGGTAAGCTTTTCTGGCTTGCTGGCAGTGCTCTTCACCGCAATGCCATCTTTTGACCCCTTGTACACTGTGAAGGAACTCATGACGGAATTGTTCGAGATGCAATTCTTTGAGGATGTGATAGTAGTATAACGTAGGGTCTGGGACTATAAATCTATCGCCCATATATGTCTTGTTTTGTGTGCTTGTGTACTGCTAGTGAAGCAAGGGATATCACCGTCTCTTCAGCCGGACGGCCTTATATACATCTAAGAGCAAATCTTCGCTCGTCATTGAGACATTCGGTCGCATTTCTGCTTACGAATATCTAATCAATGCTGTTTTCCTAAGCCGAGAAAAGAAAATCGTCATGTTCTTGCTTTTGCTTCGAAGGTTCTTATCAAGCAAAGTCAATGTTGTAGGTCCATCAAGGGTCGCATCCAATCAGCACCCTCCATCCACTCCGGATTCTCCTTTGGGGTTATGTTAGACCTCGGACTTAGGCTGTACCTGCAGCGACTTGCACGAGAGAGATAAAGCGGCAAGCGAGAAGGAATCGAACCTATCATCTTCATGACTCGGACTGATAGTCAATTGAAGAGCAATTGGTCACTTGTTTGCCCTGCATATTTAAAATATTCTCAAGTCACAATGCAGTCTGATTTAATAATTCATGGAAATCCTCAAGGAGTCCATTCACAATCTGATTAGGAGGAATGTACCTCATTGCAAGTAAGGGATACGGATACCCGATTGAGTTTAGACTGAAATCTAGTGCATGCTCTTTACGGGATACTTTCGAATCAATTGGCCAATTAGATTTAAAGGGCGGGGTAGCTTCTGACGTCTTCTTGCAGGTCAAGAGAGAAAGAGAAATGTGTGTCACAATTGACCATTCAAGGGCTCTTCAACGTCTGAGAATCACATCAAGGCGTAGAGCTGATGACTTAAGCTTCTAATACCAATTCATAAATGACTTCCAGCAATACCAAAAGAACCACAATATTCTAGATAAGATTCCATATTCAAATGCTCACACACGAACGCCCTAGTTGTAGCTCCGGATATGTCCACTGGGTTGCCAAGTCATTACTCATATCCGACCAGTACAGCATGCCGAAATCCTCCGTATCTACCGAAATAACCAGATCAATTGTCTTCGCCCACATTGGTGCGGAATCACCGTTCCAAATACCGGCCGCCGCTTCCGGTGGTACTCCGGTGTTGGGGTTGCCATCGGGGACGTCCCACTCACCTGATCCTCATCTTCAATGTTGGTATCCCCCAATTAACGGGAGACAGCGGCATGAACTGCGCCCGCTTAGTGGGCATATCAATCTGGCACCGCTTCGTGCTATCCCCTCAAATGTAGTAGACATTGATCTTGACATATAGAATTATGATCACAGGGAAGAAACTGATTGTGGGCGGCTGAAATCCAGGTGTAAAGTTTCAAGAAGGGTGTAGCGATGATTATTGTGCTTGATTGCGTAAGCCATGCGGCGTCAAGAAGGTTGCTTTTGAAATGACGACGAGGCTTACAAATGCAGGCCGATTGTCTTATGCATCGAGGTTTTCTTCACTTCAGTAACCCATTCCCCATGCCCTTACCAGCTGCTTTACCACCGTGGCAGGCTTCACAAACGCCACACGCACTGCATGTATAAATAAAGGCCTCCTTGCCCTTGCTATGCCAGGTATGTCCGAAATTGATTTGCGGCCTGACCAGCTCCTCGAATGTATCTCTGCCCAGAGACATACTATACGCCCCAGTCCGAACCGTAATATCGGCCACGATGCGAAACACGGATGTAAAGACCGTGTGCTGGGGATTCTCACATATTGAGTCATTTATCTCGCCAGGAAATGACCAAGCAAGAAGGACCTGGTCCTTTTCTATTTGCATTTTTTATACGTCGCATAAAGTTTGCAGAAATGACTTCGTGATTTTGCTTTCTGCCGTCTCGAGCTGGAAGATTATAGTGGTGCAAGAGTGAACTTCTTGGGGTTTCTTGTAAGTGGTGTGTTTCATTGCGGGATTCATGTCGAAGTCGTATATTTGAATTGGCTCTGGCAACAACTCTCGCGCCTGTTATATCGTAGGGTTAGTTGCCGCTTGATAAATCGTATCTTTCCTGTGGAAATATACGTACGTTCTGTCCGTCTTCAGAATCTGCAGTCATATACCATCTCCGTTTTTCACCTTCGAAAATGGACTGTTTGAATCCGTTCACAGCCAGGATAGTGGTCTCAATGCTTGTCGCAGGCAATGGAATACCAGCCTTATTTACATTGTGGCCGAACTCGTATGTGTGATATTCTATGCTGCGTCGTGCCATGAGCTTTCACTCGTCCTCGTCCTTTACTGATATGGCCTCGATTGTATCTGGACTCCGCAAGTGTACGCACGCGACCCAATTGCCCGATATTCTACGCTCGCCAACATGGATGGGTTGAAACAGGATATAAAGACGCCTCTCCTGAAGTGGTGCTACTGTAAGAAGTAGGCAAGTTTTTCTGTTCGATAGAGCGGTAGAGACCCGAGCCGCCTGAGCGGGATGTAGCCCACAAGGGACAATATCGTCACCCTCTGATACTTCCCACGCGGTGAAGCGCGCCTGCATCCTGCCGTCCTCGGTAATGTCACATAAGTGGTCCGGGGCGGAGGACAGAAAATAATGGCCAAAATCGTAGATAGACTGAGGACACCAATCCCATCCGCCCACAGGTGCAACAGGAATCTCACTATGAAACAATGAGACGATGGGTACTATATCCATCTGAGTAAGAATCTTTCTCGTGATCTCGGGTGTTGTCATAGTCGACTCAAACTTGTCGGGCGGTAGACAGATTAGCCCGGCACTAATCATCCGATCCCTCGGCCAAGATGTTGTCCTCGATCTCAATCCTATCAAGAAATGCGATAGACTATTTGAAATATTATCGTGAACGGTTGTAACGTGCTTCCTGACGCGAAACCGTCTTATAATGTCGCTAGCAACGAAGTGACCGGGGAGAGGGATCCTGCCAACAGGATTAAGCACACGCTTCTTATGCCCTCTATGTTTCGTATCAGCAGGCCTTAACCAATCTTTGAGGTCCCAAGAAAGAATATCATCGTCCAAGTCTTTAATCAGAGGAGGCCCGGATGGCCGTTCGGGATCTGCGAACAAAACTTTGACGGGGTGATTTCTTGATGCCCAGAGTTCCGCCGCAGTCCAACTTCTTGTGAACCAAGTAGACAAGACTAGTGCCACAGCAGGTGTTCCATCATCTCGCCACGGGAAACGTACCAGGTCTTCGTCATGGACCAGCGTTATCTTAGCCATCTCATAGTTCCTTAGCATGGCATTGATGGCCGCAGTTCGCGCAGCACGGTCTGTCGGTATAGAAACGGCATCCCACCACAAGCCGTCACATTCGAGCCGAGTCGCAATTGAGACGAAGTACTTGTAGAGGCAGCCGTTAACACGACTGGGTTTCTTTCCGACCCCGGTACCATCGGCCCAGACATGGGAAATGGCCATATAGCTCCTACTGTTGGTCTCACATAGGGATTGCTTCTCCCGAGGCGTGATTAAGTTGACGAAGCGGCCTAAATGGCCAGTTTTCCTTCCAGTAATACGCCACGCAGTGTTAAACCAAGGACTCGTGTTATTAATATCTCCGGCTTTCTCGAAAGCCTCATTCAGCAATCGTGGAGGAAACCTGACTTCGTCTTCGCAATGTCCCTCTTGGCATTTGTGAACCTGTTCCACCCATGTGGATGGGTGAGTAGCCAGTAAACAGTGTTGGTCCGTACAGTAGTCATGCTTGCCCAGAGAATTGAGCAATGGCGCGCTGAAAGCCATATTCGCAAGGATTGAGATATCCGCTGGCCCTTGCTCACCTTGCAGCGAAACATTCCAGAGACGATTAGGACATATGCCATACTCGCGGCACTTTTTCGTGTGCTCTATCGCACTAGCCTCGTATTCAACTTTCAGTATTTGGACCAAATGGTCGGGCAGATCTACCGCGGACATAGAGGCTAGAGTTCCATGAGCTGAATATGCATCGCCAAAGGCAAGTCGTAGAGCCCAGGTACACAATTCAAGAACACCGCGTAGTTCGAGACAACATATCCTTGGCATTTCTGGCCGTTCATGAATACCAATACCGTCGTAGCAAATTTGATCCCATATACCTTCAACCAGCTCAGATACCGGGACCCAGCAAGATAAAATGGTCAAGATGAAGTCTCTCAAAGCTGGCCACTTGCACAGTGGCGCGGATGCTGCGAGAGACGCTTTTCGAGCGCGACATTTAGGGTCGTCGCAAGGGACAACACCGGAATGAAAGAACTGGTAGAAGACCAGAGCGAAGATATGCTCCCCTAGACACCGAGGAGTATTTCGAGTGTCTTCCCAGAAATCGCCAAATTCCAAGGCTGTAGCCCCCAAACCATTTGCGAGAGATGGCTCCCTTGATCTATCTCGGTAGTCTCTATTTCGACAGTTTTCTAATTCATGCTGGTCATTTGATGAAAACTTCTTCGGTTCTCCAACCGAGAAAGGTAGAAACCGGCTAGGAGTGCCCAATGGAGTGTGCAAATCTACATCGTACAGTTGATAATTGATGCTGTCCGGCTTGTCGTGGCGTCGAACGGGCGATGTATATTGGGCAAACACGAGTAAGGGGAAGTCCGAGGAGTTGGATGTAGACTCCCCGTGCAGGATACACATCCTGTAGATGAACAATTACCTAAGCTTAGAAGCATCCCTGGAATATAAAAAGTAAAAGAAATAATGTGAGGCTGCTGAACTCTGGGCAATAAAAGAGCTTCTCAGGTTACATCCGATCAGCTTGGGGGCCAAACTCAGCCTTAATTAGACAATAACTTGCATAACTGCATAGTCCATATAAGACTGGATTACGTAACTTGTCTAAAAATAGATTATCGAATCCTTCCTGTCTTGTACGACAACATTCACGGTTTGGGCCTGTGGCCACCTCCGCAATGAGCAGCAGGACGGAGTGAACAACGGCTCTCGTCTGTGCCTCATGAATGGTGCCGACAAGTACCAGATGTTCACCCCTAACGGCAACGAAATCGCGTTCGACTTGGAAAACGCCGAATTGGGCTGCGGTCTCAACGGTGCTGTGTACTTCGTGTCCGTCGACGAGGATGGTGCAAAGTCTCGTTATCCAAGCAACAAGGCTGGCGCTAAGTATGGTACCGGCTACTGCGATTCCCAGTGCGCTCGAGATTTGAAGTGGATTGGTGGCAAGGTAGGCGATCCTCAAGTTCCCCAAGCCCCTCAGCACTTGAACTATACAGCGGCTAACCTCCTTTTAGGCCAACGCTGAGGGCTGGCAGCCATCCAAGACAGACAAGAGCTCTGGCATTGGCAACAAAGGAGCCTGCTGTGCTGAGATGGACCTGTGGGAGGCCAACAGCATGTCCTCCGCATTGATTCCCCATCCTTGCCAGAAGGACGGATACTTCGTCTGCAAGACATCCGACTGCGGTGGCACATACTCTGATAACCGCCCCTCGGGCAGCTGTGATCCTGATGGCTGTGACTTGAACCCGTTTCACCATGGGGACGCCAACTTCTACGGGAAGGGCGAGACCATTGACACAAGCAAAAGTTCACTTGTTGTCACCCAGTTCCACGGCTCGGCACGTCTCTTACGGGCCTATCTCAGTACTTTATCCAGAACGTAAAGGAAATTGAACTTCCTAAGTCCAAGTACGTTTCAGGCGGCAGCACGATTGATGTTGGGTTCTGTGGTAAGTTGCCGTTCCAACTCCCATGATGAGGCTTTAGAAACGGACTGTTTCTCCTAGATGCTGCTAAGGACGTCTTCAAGGGCAATAAGCGATTCCAAGAGATGGGCGGCTTGACTGCAATGGGTAAAGCTCCCGGCAAGCCCATGGTTTTGGTCATGTCTGTTTGGGACGAAGTGAGCCGAACTCAGCCCTTTATCCCTTACCTTCGAGTATACTCTGACATTCCAATAGGCTTATGCCAACATGCTTTGGCTTGATGGCCAAAGATACCCGTTGGGTTGTGACCCATCGGAGCCCGGTGTCCCCCGTGGCGAGTGCGATGTTGACGGCAGCAAGCCGGAAAAGGTCCGCGAGAAGTTCAAAAACGCCAAGGTCACTTATAGCAACTTTAAATTTGGCCCCATCGAGATCGACCTACAACATCTAAGGGGAACGCGTTCCCTGCTCCCCCGTGGCGGCCATCGAGATCTAGACACGAAGGGTAACAGATCGTTGAAGACTCCCGGTCACTTCACTCAATGATCATATAACCAAAGAACGAGTTTGTAGATACGAGATGAAAATAGACACAGATGTGCCCGGGAAAGTTTTCTTCTCAGATGAATGTCTGCGGAGGTACAACTTACGCCGTGGATATACTGGATATCTCAAGTCCTTGTTTAGACCAGGAACATGTACCACATCCCCAAACAAGCTGTAACGTTACCGAGAAGTCGCACACGGAGACTTTGTGGATCGTGAAAAAATTGACAGTGCTTGCTGGGTCTTAGTAGAGCGAGTTGATGACCTAATAATCGACTCTATTTGAAGGGCCATGTGCTTATAGAAAGCGAAATTTCAGGAGTGGCGGTGTCCGGTACACGCAAGGGGGCATCATAAAATCTGTTCCAAGGTTTTGTCTCTCGGCCATTGTCAAAGGGGAAAATTCTTTTTTCCACCGAGTGGAGTCGCGGCAAGCTGCGGCTCACGGGAGCTAGTGGACTAGACCATTCACCACGTCAACCAGAGCGTCGAAGCAAACAAAAAAAGATCGTGAATGTGGATGCCTGTGGGGAGCTGAGAAGAGCAAAGGAGAAAAAAGTTGATGAAAAACAATGTCGAAGTTCGTGACCTGGTGACTCAAGCGGGTCTTACTCCGGCCCCTCTCGGCGAGCCCCGCCGGAAACACTGGGGAACAAATGGTGTATTTTTCCTGCATGCGCCTCTAGTATAGGAGGTGCCCGCCTGAAGTATCTAAGTATACTCCATATGACATCTCCAGGCAGCCAGGTCAATTGAGATCAATTGATGATCCGGAGAATTCGATCTCTCAGCTGAGCCAGCCCTATTGTTCTGATCATCTCAGCAACTCGTGATTTCTCCAAGATTCTATAGTATCACCCCATGTTGTGCATATGTACTTTTTCAGATTGGCGAGTGTCAAAGATCAGGAATTGAAGATTGCCATTGTCTTTCCTCTTCTCTCTTTCTTCTAGAACCCTGTAATCTGGCGTGTGGACCATGCCCGTTTTTACCCCGAGCTTGGCCGAGATTCCTTGTTTTGAGCTTCCAATTGGGCCGATCATAACGGTGGTGGGGCCATTCATAACCCCTTTATGAGCAGAGAATTTTAACGTAATAAACTGTCATTTCGTGAGTTTTTCATCTACGGAGGCAGGGAGGATGTCTAAGAGCTCTATGACTTAAGCACCGACATGGGTTCCAATAAGTCAGCTACAGCACGAAGCGAGTTAAGCTGGTAACTAACCAATATCCGTTAGTGGACAGCTTCAGTAATAGCTGTCATTGATAATTCGACCAATTTAGTCCAAGCAGAAAAAATGCCTATTCAAAACATCATTCGGGAGCTTACTCTCAGCCTAGTACTAGTTCCCGTTTCCAACGAGTAATTCTCTTTCGGCATTCATGTATGCGCACCTAACAGGATCACGACCTTATTATATTTATAGAAAGACATACACTCGAGTTGGTCCTATAATACTAATACCTAACCGAAGCACTTATTCAAAACCCGCCTACCATTTCCACTAATGTGTAGTCGTTGTGTTCAACTTGAAGCACTTATCTGAGCTTGGAATCTGCTCACCCTGGTCCCACTAAGACGAGTAGTTAGAACGAAGCTAGTTCTTTCGCGTTTCAGGAGACCTACGTGTTCATGGACGCAACCACCGACCCAGCGCCATCTATCCGTCGTCGAGTATCGAGCGTACGACATATTCGTGCTAGCATCGAAGCACCAAGCGGTGCTTTGCTCGTTTCCCAATTTATTTCCGGAGCAGAATAGGGGCCAGATAGTGTTGGGCCCGGATGCGTATCCTGCATGGTGTTGCTGCGGTACGTTCAGTACCCAATACCTTTTTCTCTCTTTCCGTTGCGAAGAAGCGGCTCGGGTTACTCACTATGTATTGGGAATCGATGAGGGAAAACATGGTTCTGGGATCACCATCTACCACAAATGCCCGATAGAACTTGTAAGCCCTCTTCGCAGTTTCCTCCACGGTTACGCTGCTGTCCGGTTGACAGATCTCAGGCGGCGTCTTCAAGCTACACAGGTTTTCTCTCTTGGAGAGGGCTCCATCGTGTGACACAGGAGCAGCGAGGCCGACAATAGGGGCTAAAACGCCTGCGGAGAGAAACAGTGATAAGCGCATTTTCACGGTAGCGAGCTTGAAGATGTTAAGCATTCATGAATGGAACCCAATACTTCGCATCTCAAGGGGATACACAGTGGCTATATAACTATGGGAACGCGTCGTTAATCCTGTATTATAACGCGGGGAAATACTAGAACTGGGATTCAGTGGCAGTATTTGGTAATTTAGCCAGCTTGGTCTCAATCTACCATAATCTATCGCGACGTCCCGAATGAAACCTAAGCCTGTTAATGAAGCTAAATGAGGGGTCATAAGTAAATCCCAGGGCATACTTGATAATCTTCAATGCCGATTGAATTCTCGAACAGGATACACTGATTTATATAAATACCAGAGTGTATCGCGATGTAACACCTCGGATAATCTCTGTCCTGGTATGGCAGATGACAATGACAACATACACCAAACCTTCATAAGCGCGTACACAGCTGCTTCGAGTTATAAAGCTGGTACATGTAACTAAGGCTGTTCATAACTACTAGCATTAGCTAAGATATCTTACTTAAAATAGAGATATTCGTTCTTGATGTACAGAAAGAACCAAGACCGACACCACACCAGATTACGTACCTAGTATGCTATACCCAAGCTTTACGTACCTCCTGTCAAGTCATTGCCGAGAATTCATACATATAATCGACAAATTCGACTCGATCCTGAATTATCGTATGCTACAGACGTACTTCATTTTCGAGCATATTTAAATATGCTCTTTCATATTCTGAATGAATGTGTTTAGTTTCACATGTCAACGACTCTTCGCATTAGGGTCAATCGTGCATTGCTATTGAACCAAACTGTAGAGCTATAAGTTAACGGTTTCTACTCAAGGACCGTATTCTCCGCATAAACGTTCACAAATCTAGGCGAATCAACTAAGCCGAGCAAAAGCGGAATAGACGCTATTCCCGATTCAGCACTGAAGTAAAAAAGTAACTCTGGAACCCGCTTCGGAGCCCTTTCCAGGCCCTTCGCTAGATTCCGCCGGGTACCGATTTGGCAGTCGGACGCTCCGCTGTGGATTTTATAGGGTAACGATCGAGTAACACCGCCCAACAAGTCATCGGATCGAGGCCCTCGTGTGGCTCTCAAGTGGTTCCAGTGGCCATCGTATGTTCTCAGTTTTCACGATGGCTTCGTTCAAGTGGGTCGAAATGAAATTTCTTACAAGATCGTGCTAGGGAGTGCGCCATGGCAGCTGCATGGATAGAGATTTCTCTAACTCCCGAACCAGTCAAGCGTTTGGATGGTTCGAGCTCGTGAGTTTTGTCCGGCGTGTGGTCGTCAAATGTTGTATCACAACGCCTGACTAAGGCGTCATTATCGATACACGTGGACTTGATGCTATGGAAGGTATTTGCACATTCCCATTGTTTGCTTGCATGGCCAGAATTGCATCAGCAGTTGGCTCTTCTCAGCTAGCTGTATGCGGTGACTTTACATTTTTCAATCCCGGAGTTCGGACAGGACTGATTACGGGCCATCTTTGTCTCATCTGCCATGTATCTTAGTAAGACATGCAAGAAATTCTTTGAGATTTTGACTCCCAATAGGTTTTCTCAAAAAGCCTCGGAGTTAGATCTGGGATCGAAATGTTCTGCCCGATCAGGTACATGTACCTTACAGGGAGTACAGCGCTTCTAGAATTGAAAGCATTAAATCTACATATGTAGTGTTTGGGAATACCCTTGGACAAATCCAATTTCAGGTGCCGGCTTACGTAAATCTAGCGCTGCTTAGCGTTGGCTGGAAGCGAATGTGTAAGGGACGAAACGAAAGAAAACTCGACAAAAGAGACATAGCGAATCGGTAACAAGCCCTCGAATGCGTGCCCTGTAGCCCCTGTGACCTTTGTGGCCCAGTGGAGGAGCTTGAGGGCCTCGAGCGCTGGAATTAGGCGGCATTGCGCTGTAGCTACAAGGGCCCGGTCCCAGTCCGTCGAATCCATGACACATAATTACTTGATGGAAAGATCTGGCGAAAGCATGATGTGAAGCAGACTATTATTGCGCCAGATACATAACATCGTGGCCACCCGGCATCCAACGGGTCACGATGGAAAGTTTATATTCTTAGTGAAACATAATTTCAAAGGGAGACGCAATCGTTGACGAAAAGTCAAGTCGCCGAATATCTACCTTATTCAATATCACCACTGTCGCTAATCCACCATCACTTATACGATTTACCCCGCCACCGCGCAGCGCGGCGCAATTTCACGACGAGACATTCAGATATCAAAAATTGGCTGTCGAGGCCTGAGATCGTTCTCAGATAGATTTCAGCCTTAACATACCGTTATTACTTAACCACGATACTCCCGTGGCGCAACGTCTACGCACGTCATTGTGGCCAATCAGAAAACCGCAGCGCATTGAGAACAACCCGAATCGGGACATACAGACTCTAGCATCGTAGTCTGCCCTCGCTTCTGAAACGAAGTCGACGTTGACAACACCGAGGCGAAAGAGCGCAAGTGCAAGCGGTGAATTAGACGGATCGCGAAAGAAACACCCAGAGAGTTCGGTTTTAGAAGGAATTCTTCGTTGGGCTCCGATTCCTGACGAAACCGCTTGCATCCGATTATCGACCAGCTAGCAGCGTTAGCCTGCTGTATACGACGAACCATATTTTTGGCATCAGATCAGCCGACTCGATAGTGCTTTTTCTAGAATTGGGTTGCATTACGCCATTGCCCTGAAATTAGGCGTTATTCCCCAGATTTTCCTGCGTCACCAAGAACCGGCCACCAACCGGATGCATTAGCTCTGCCCAGACGCCTCGTACCTTCCAGCCCCAGACCAGCGTCCAGCGACAAACAACGAAGCAAACAGCGAAATCGCACCTACTGAACGAAATTAAGGCTATAAGGGCCTAGGGAAGGAAGTCACAAGGCATAGAAGGATCCACGGGTCTGAGGACCTTAGACATCGGTTCAAGATGCCACACCGTGTAGTCGACTTCTTTCGGTCTTCAAACGACAGCATTCACAACATCAAAGCATCGGTACAACGGAGGAGTAATCCCAGCTCGAGATCCGCCTCGAGAGAAAGACCCACACGCCACTCATCTCCTGCATCTTCGGTTTTCGAGGCCGCTGCCGATCACCTGCAATCGCAGATTTGCACCACACCCCCTGTAAAGATGGCCGAACCACCAAAGGAAAAGCAGAAGGACGCTCACAGCCATCACCGATTGAGTTTTCCAAGTTTGCACCTTGGTGGCTCCAAGTCCTCTAAGGAACAGCCAGGAAATCCCTATGCGTCGCTAGACTGGAAAATTGAATCGCCCCCTGCGGTTATGCATGGGGAGCCCGAAAACAGCACAGGCGCACTGGTTTCTGGCCAATTATTGCTTGACGTCAAGGAGGACGATTTCGAAGTCGAGAACTTCGACGCTAAATTAGAAATCCACGTCATACATAAAAGACCATATACGAGCCACTGCCACAATTGCTCAAACCAGACAACAGAGCTGAAAACTTGGACACTTCTGAGTGAGCCGACAATACTCTCTAAGCGTAAGTCTTACCTTTTTCCAACTTTTAATTCCTCCGACATCGGCACTTGACTTACGCCAAATCCAGGAATACACGAATTCCCCTTCTCCGTATTATTAGACGGACATTTACCTGCGAGTACGAACAATCCACTCATCGCCATCCGGTATGACTTCTCCGCCGAGGTGACGCCCAAAATTGGGCCTGTGATCAAGCTCGCCAAGAACATAGACGTGAAGCGCTCGGTCCAGGTCCCGGAACTGCCACACCACAGCATCCGCATCTTCCCGCCCACCAACATCGCCGCCAGCGTGCACTTCTCTCAGGTAATGCATCCTATTAGCACTAACACATTTAACCTGCGACTGGACGGCATCGTCAAGCACAACGTGGACGCCAAGAGTGTCGAGTACTGGAAGTTGAAGCGCCTCTCGTGGAAGCTCGAGGAGAATATGGTTACCGTCGCGCCCGCCTGTGAGAAGCACTCGCCCAAGGACCCGGAAACCGGACTCCCGACCAAGAAGGGGCTCAAACGCACCGATGTGCGGACGATAGTGCAAGCGGACATGCACAGCGGGTGGAAGTCCGACTACTCGCCGTCCGGAAGCATCGAGATGGAAATCCAGTGCGCGCTCCCTCCTACCGCGATGGCGGCCTGCGATCTCAAGAGCGAGGACGGCACCGAAGTCACGCACCAGCTTGTGGTTGAGATGGTGGTCGTGCAGGAGTACGCTCCTACCGCCCACCCCAAGCACATCACGCCTACTGGGGTGGCACGCATATTGCGCATGCACTTCGGCGTCGTGATCACGGAGCGCGCGGGCCTGGGCGTCAGTTGGGACAACGAGGCGCCCCCGATCTACCAGGACGTCCCGCCATCCCCGCCTGCTTACACGTGCGACATTCCGTACGAGAGCGTGGACGACCTGAGTCTAAGCCGCAGGAGCCAGGATGTGGGCAGCAGGGCGCTTAGTCCAGCGTACGAGGAACTACCTGCCCCGCCAGCGCCGGCGCCGGCAGCGGGAGCCGACGAGGGCGCGCAATAGGAAGCGTCCAACGGACGGCGACACAAACTGGTACAACGGGTTCTGAATAAGTGGCGGAAGATGTTGAATAAGTGGAGGAAAATATTGAAGAAGAAGAAGTAATACTGGTGCTCTTTGCCCCCCCTCTTTTCCCTTTAGAGTATTGTTTTCGAGAACAATTATACCCCAGCGATGCATCCTTCAACGGGCACCGAGCGCATTTTGTTTTTGGCAGAGGATAGGAAATATAGGAAGGCAAAAGTTTAGATTTGCCTTGATTTACCTTGGTATGAAATGGTATGGTAATGGATGCATTGTTTTCATGGCTTGGAGTTTTGAGACTGAGCTTGGAGATTGGATCCAGCCCGCGTAGGGCGAGTGATGGGAAAAGGGAAAGCATAGAAGATGGTTAGACGGTATACATACCCCACAGCATGCCGCAATGGCAGCGCGATAGGAAATAATGATATGACTAATTGCGATATAATACGAAAATGAACTAAGACGGTAAAATGCTTGTGAGTCTGTGATTGATGTGAACATTTATGATAAAGTTTGGCGTGAGGTATGCATATCGGTCGCGAGCCTTGTATATTTAAGGGTGACTCTTCCCGTCCTATACAGCTCCGAAAAGCTTTATGGAGTTAGTTGGGAGTATTTAGTTAATACAAGCTCGCTTGAAACCAGCAGAAGGTGTACTTGCCGAATTCTTCGGCTTCCGTGGTCATGTTAACTTTGTAAGCATAGCGGGTCCGATGATTGGGCTGCGAACTGACCCAGGAGTGTCTCATGGTATTGTGGAAGGAAATCCTAGATCTTAGGTAGAAAAGACAAATTGAGGTTGTCTCTCTTTTGATGATCCAAAACCCCCTTTCCCCATCTAATATTTAATAAGGCCCTTCGCCCGCGCTATCTTGAACCAAGTCTTGTAGTATGTGGGGCTTGATGCTCCTGATGGTGGAATGTATATATTGAGATGCATATATACCTTGTTGTTATATATCCGAAATATGGTCTACTGCAATGACTTACAATATACTCTATCGTCGAAACTAATTCCCATAAATAAACGCCACAAGATTATGTTTTTATTTTCCATTTAGAGGAAGTGTGTCACGATGCCAACCATAGGTAGGGGGTACGAACTATGTTGTTTCGCGAGGGACTCTAAACATAACTACCTAGCTTGTGGTATACATAGAGAAGGCATCCTTTAAATATGCTGTCTTGAACCCTGACAGGTCACCTTTTGACGGGTGAGACTACGAACTAGTCGAAGTTGCAGAGAACGCCTGCAGGTTCGACAATATCACGAATAGTCTGGATATTTCCACTACCGAGGTAGCCAATGAGACGAAAGTCTTCCAGGTTGGGTAGAAGCCTCGGACGATCGACTACGGAGTTGACGAATAACCTCCGTATAACTTCGGGCGGGCACCTAAAGTTATTACCGAAATCTAGAACTAGGTGGAGAGCATCGAGAGAAGAAGGCAGCATCGGAATCAAAGGCGGGATGGATCCAATCGTCCATGGCATGGAACCTTCTCTCGGAGGTGCGCAGCTTGACCCGCTCCCCCCTCCGGACGCAATAGGAGGACCGCAGAATAAATAAGTATCAAGAGTAAGGAACTTGAGCTTTGTGAATTCCTTCATAGAGGTGACGCCTGTAATTAATCTACCACCTTTGCGGATTTCCCAAATCACGGAAAGCGCCTCTAGCTGACTGCCCACGTGCTTCCCGATAGTCGCAATGAAAGCTCCCGCATCCCAATCCCGCGGAAGGTTCCCAGATTTATTCGCGTGGCTGTATCTGAAATATTTCAGGTGAGGTGTATGGGAGAGTAGCTGAGAAAGACCATCACTATCCATGCAGCCACAATCCAGGTGAATTTCGCGCAAGCCAGAGTTCATGTCGGAGTAGTGCCAGCGATAACCTACGCCACTAGGATAATCTCTAGTAGCCACGCAGTTGGCGAGACGCAACTTTGTGAGATTCGGCAGGACCAGAAATGGGGACAGTGCGCGCAAGTCGAAAATACTACCTGTGTCGTCGCGGTGGTATCCATATATCTGCAAATTCGCCAACTTACCAAGTGGCGCATGTTCAGGACTCTTTTCGGCCGACTGCCTGATCACTTCCATCACATCCCATACCTCGTGGTGGAAGTCGAGATCCTGTGTGCCTGTGGAAGGCGGCGCAATGAAACAGCTCAGGCTTCCCGGAAGGACTAGAACCTTGACATTCGGTAAGAGTGTGAGGAAAAACGGTGTTATCAACGCCAAGTACCTGTCGAAACGATCGACGTTTTCGAAAAGCATACTCTGTGCCCATTTTTCTGGGGCTACTTTCTCCGCCTTGCGTAGATATGGCGATTCTTCGATGAATCTCTTGATGCGATCGAGTGTTGCATCATCCCATTTCTGAAGCTCGAAATTGCCAAATGACCGAGTGTGATCTTGCCGACGGAGAAAGTCAACCGACTCAATGTACCTTAGTAACAGTGGTTCGTCGGCAACCCTGTGAAGCAAGCTGAAAGTGGACATGTAGTTGAAGTACCTGTCAACTTCGAGATGTTCCCAATACCCCTTACGAGTATTGTGCGATGCGATCAGATGTTTTCCACATTCGTATATGTGACGGCAGCTTAACAAGAGACTCTCGAACCCTTCAGGCACCGACTCCTCAATGACATAGCGTAAAAGTTCCGGCGGAAGATTTAGCAGCGACATAGCCAATACTTTACCTTGTGAGAAGATAATTGTTTCAGGTGAAGATACTTCAAAGATCAACAGTCAGAACTCTAGAGAGTGGGAAAGGTGAAGAAGCGATTGTGGAGGTTGTGATTGACGCAATCGCAGTCACGCTAGGCAGCCATGCAAGACCCACTTCCTAAAGATTTGATTCCCAGTAAGTGCTTGATGAGGTTGTATTGATGAGAGTTTAGCTGTGGACAGAATCTACCTAGGTAGGTAGGTATTTATACCAGTGGTTGACGTGGTTGCCTGTGTGGTTGCCTGCGTCGTTGCCTGGGAACACTGGCAACTGCCTTATCCAGTATCCATAAAGATATTCACCTTAATGTACTGTATGCATATAGAAGCTAGGTACTTAAGCTCCATTACTTGCATACTTCTCAACTATGAGTTTCGGATATGGTCCCCCACTAAATTCATCCATCTTTGTGTACATGTATCTTCTAGTTGCTCGACTTTCAATATTCCACGGCTATGACCTAAGAGGTGTAGCAGAACTATTAATCAAAGCATCGCCAAGTGACACACGAACGGTACGTGCTGTAAGAAAAGGGCGTAAAATGTGCTTCAATTCCCTTTTGCGCATAGCCCTGGAGGCCGACTAACTCCGATTGCGCCATAAACCAGACCTAAGTCGGCAGCGGCGGGGGAATTGCGGAGGTATCATAATAGACATCATTCCAAGCTCTTGACGCTAGAGTCTATAAACTCTCCTCAATTTAGATTAAACAATTAAAATAATCCAAAACATGAGAGACATTCTCGTGGAGAATCCATCGGGTACTGCTGTCATGGAGGAGGCTCCGAACAAGGATTTGAACGGGCACAAGCTGCTTATGCTTGTGCCATGGGATCCGCCGGCGGAATACATTGATAGCCTGCATAAGGCGTTCCCGGGCCTGGAAGTCGTACATGCCAATTGGGATACGTGGCAGGAGCACACACTACCAAGCCACATCAGGGATGAGGACTGGAAGACCGTCACCATTCTTCTAACCGGTCCCAAGCTCCCTACCAAGGAGGCGGCACCGAATCTGCAGCTAGTCCAGCTCCAGAGCGCCGGCGCAAACTATGTCCTAAATAACCCGCTGTTCACGGACACGAATATCGCATTTTGCACAGCGAATGGCGTGCATCCGTAGGTTATCCGACTGGGCAGGTTAATCTCGTCGAACTGACCTCGCCCTGTTCATGACAGACCTCAAATCGCAGAATGGATCATATGCACATACCTTGCCTTCCAACATCGCAGTGAGTTGTCCCAAGTTTTAAGATGCTACCGACAAAGTTCTCACTTGATTACTCGTAGTTCCGCACTTCCTTGACAATATGAAGGAACGCAAATGGGAGCATAGCTGGGATGATTCAGACGCCTTGGATGCCGTCAACCAAAGAGTGTAAGTTCTCATCAGCACTCCTGAGGTCGAATCTTGAACGTCGACATTGATCATACCGGTAGTGGTATCTTTGGGTATGGAAGTATTGGCCGGCAGGTAGCCCGAGTGGCTAAAGCTATCGGGATGGACGTGTATGCATACACGAACAGGCCGAGGCCCACTCCGGAGTCTCGCCGCGATCATTCCTACATCGTCCCCGGCTTAGGCGATCCAGATGGTACATTGCCTTCCAAGTGGTTCTCCGGGACGAAACCGGAAGAGATTAGAGAATTCCTGTCCGCGGGTCTGGACCTCCTCGTACTCGCCGTGCCCCTGACGCCTCAGACACGGGGTCTGATCTCTGCACCACAGTTCCAGACCCTCAGGGGGAAAGGTACATTCGTAGTCAACATCGGGAGAGGACCAGTCATCAATACCGACGACTTGATAACAGCTCTCAACGAGGGATGGATTCGAGGAGCGGCTCTGGATGTCACCGACCCCGAGCCTCTGCCCAAGGAGCATCCTCTATGGGACGCAAAGAACATTATCATTACGCCACATATTAGTGGCAATTCGGCAAGCTACAATACCCGCTTGCTAGATATCCTGAAAATCAACCTTCACAAACTAAGCGAGGGCAAGGAGTTCTTGAATAGAGTGAGCAAGAAAAGGGGCTACTAGATTTGCGCCAAAGTTATTTTCTTAGCAATAGACGGGCTGAACATATGTCGTGAGGTTGAAAGGGGTATATACAATTCATGCGGCAATATATATATCGAATGGAAAAGTCACGGCATAAACCTATATACGCATCTAGATGGCGCTCATTCAGATCTGATAGAGGAGCATTCAAACCGCGCAATATATACGAGAGATCTAATTCATCATGAAGCGAGCAAGTGAACTTCGAGTACACATTTTAACATCAAATAACTATTTGCAAACGTTTCTGATTTCACTGATGGAAAAACATGAACTTCATCTGTGAGAACTATCATACATCGTGAACAATGAATGCAGTGGGGATGCTACTCCACGAGCAGCAGCTACATTCTGAAAAAGAAGGCGTGGAATACATTTTCCGGAAACTGCAAGATTACATGTGTGTATTAGGATGCCGGCACCCAGGCAAATGAGAAAATAACATGAGAAAGTGCAGGGCGACATCGAAGGTTGGGGCCTATTCAATCCTTCTTTTACAACCCCTCCTCCCTTCCAAGTAATAGTGGAGGGAATGCTACCCAGTCAG
Source organism: Hypoxylon sp. FL0890 (assembly GCA_022497025.1). Taxonomy (NCBI): domain Eukaryota; kingdom Fungi; phylum Ascomycota; class Sordariomycetes; order Xylariales; family Hypoxylaceae; genus Hypoxylon; species Hypoxylon sp. FL0890. The sequence goes on along the minus strand of MU386596.1, from coordinate 38,321 downwards.
CCAGTTCAATCTCAGCATGGGTCTCTGCCGAGAAAGTTCTAACCGTACGGGTTTAACCGACGCGAAAGTCCAAGAAATTGATTTGAACAGCGTTATAAATAGAATTTTGATCCAACAATCCTCACGATAACTTAGGAGTCCAAAAAAAAGTAGCGCTGGAGATAAACACAAAAAGCGATGCACCCAACGTGGGACTCGAACCCACAACCTTCAGATTAGAAGTCTGATGCTCTACCATTGAGCCAGCTGGGCTTTCGGACACTGGGATTATCCGGTCGTTAAGCATGTATACATGTGTTTGTCTTAGAGTAAAGGCCCCACTTCTTTATCTCAAGGCGTTTGCAATGGTAACAGCTGTCAATTTCTTATTCTCATTGTCATTGAATGGTAACAAGAATGATAGAGCACTTGGTCGGGCTTGAATTGAATTGAACACGACGTAGGAGATACTTGTCATTGGCCAATTGGGACAGCCTTACCTAAGGTGTATTATACCTAGTACAAGTTTTGGTTGTCGTATCCAAAGAGACCTTAGCCGACGTAGCATGGTACAAAGTTGTAGCTCTCTTCGTACGCGAATAAGTACCATCTATTAAAACTACCTGCTTCCTCGTATAGTATGTACAAAACAGCTGAGGATCAGGCTACCAATACGGTTCGGAAAGGGACAAAGATGAACACAAGGATCACCCGTCGTTCGACGGGTGTAGCCTCGGTACATACAGGGGAACACGCCACCCCCGGCTTACCGCTGTAGCTCGTGCTAGGCTAACCCCGCTGTACGACTTTGCCTGTGTCAGCGACCGAACCATACCTATATAAAGCACGATATACTTTTCTATTGATCCTCCCTTGAAGAAATTCGGCTCCCGAGGGCATCGGAAGGATTCGACGTAGACGGAAGTACCCGCTGTCACTGTACACGGTTTATATTTCAGCTTCGGCCAGGTTTTCAATCAAATGCTCGTAGTAGATCAAGTCACACAAACTAATAGTTATCTACCTAACTTCACCCTTGCTTATTGTTCTCGTTCTCTACGCATCTAATGTAAATATATACCTAGGTACCTGGTAAGTAAGCAGAAGAGGATAGAATATTCAGAAGGGGAAGATGGCAAACGAGAACGGCACCTCGGAGCAGAAGCTCCCCGTCATCATCGTAGGCGGCGGCCTAGCGGGCCTAGTAGCAGCATACGAGCTTTCGCAGCGCGGCGTAAGAACACTCATTGTCGACCAAGAAGGCGAGCAGAACCTAGGTGGACAGGCCTTCTGGTCGCTGGGCGGCATCTTCTGCGTCGACTCAGCCGAGCAGCGGCGCATGGGCATCAAGGACAGCCGCGCCCTGGCTATGCGCGACTGGCTGGGGTCCGCGCAGTTCGATCGTCTGGATGATGAGGATGTTTGGCCGCGCCGCTGGGCTGAGGCTTTCGTCGACTTTGCTGTCGATGGCATGGAGAAGTATCTCAAGGGCCTTGGCGCGGGCTTCATGGTTAATGTTGGGTGGGCTGAACGTGGTGACGGGAGGGCCAGCGGGCATGGAAATTCGGTCCCGCGGTTTCATATTACCTGGGGCGCTGGGCCTGAGATCGTGCGCGTGTTCGCGGAGCCCGTTAGGGAAGCTGAGAAGAAAGGAATTGTGGAATTCAAGTTTAGGCACAGAGTGGACAAGCTGCTGGTTGACGAGAATGGCAGGGTGTCCGGCATCCGAGGGAAGGTTCTCGAGCCGGATGATTCGCCTAGAGGAGTAAAGACGTCGCGAACGGAAGTTGGCGACTTCGAACTTCACGGCGCGGCCGTGCTTGTTTCCTCCGGAGGCATTGGAGGGAACGTGGAGGCGGTGAAGAAGGCTTGGCCGATAGACCGCCTGGGTCCGAAGGTTCCGGAGAACTTCGTCATCGGTGTCCCTGCGCACGTCGATGGCCGTATGTTGGGAATTGCCGAGGAGGCCGGCGCGCACTTTATCAACCGCGATAGAATGTGGCACTACACCGAGGGGTTGCAGAATTGGAACCCTATTTGGCCAGATCACGGAATCCGAGTCCTACCAGCGCCCTCCTCGCTCTGGCTAGACGCGACAGGCAAGAGGCTACCGCCGTTTTTCTATCCCGGAGCTGACACACTGGGAACACTCAAGTACATCTGCAGTACAGGCTACGACTACTCCTGGTTCATCCTCAACCAGACTATCATCGCGCGTGAATTTGCGCTCTCCGGCTCGGAGCAGAACCCAGACCTAACAGCAAAGAGCATCTGGCAAGTACTCAAGAACCGGCTCTTCAGCTCCAAGGGCACGGCAAACGTCCAGAACTTCCAGAAACACGGCAAGGACTTCGTCGTACGCGATAACCTTGAGGATTTGATCGACGGCATGAACGAGCTCGCCAAATCAGTCGGTGGGCCTCTGCTCGACCCCAAAGCTATCAGAGAAACCGTCGAGACGCGTGACGGCCAGGTTGAGAACGAGTACTGCAAGGACGCGCAGATAATGCTCATTCGCAACGGCCGCAACTACTGGATTGATTCCAAGAGCCGCGTAGCGCCGCCGCACCGCCTCCTGGACCCGAAATATGGACCCCTAATTGCCGTGAGGATGAACCTGCTGACGCGCAAAACCCTCGGCGGACTCGAGACAAATCTCGAGAGCAACGTGCTGAAAGCAGATGGCGAAAAGTTCCCAGGGCTGTACGCAGCGGGAGAAGTGGCCGGGTTTGGTGGCGGTGGGGTTCACGGTTATAATTCGCTCGAAGGCACGTTTCTCGGTGGTTGTATCTTTTCAGGTAGGGCGGCAGGACGAGGGATTGCTGACGAGCTTCTGGGGCCTGCTTGATGTTAGCTTCTACTGGTGTACTTTGATATTCTTGAGATTGTCTGTACTTTTATGCATTTGGTCATTTGGCGTTTCTCTACATGAATCGAATTTAGGAAAAATTAGGACTTTCCAAATCGAAGCTCACCTTTCTCTATCTCCCCTCTCTGTGGGCAGTCACTCTCTGTAATAATTATTGGAGTAGTCTCATAATCCCATCCATTGAACAACAAATGGATTTCGAATGGTTATTTTTAGTAGCGAAGCTTTGCTTGAACTAGTACGCTGTATGAGGCCATTCTACGAAAGTGACTTGCCCTATTAGTTGGGACTTCTCCGGGGATTTTTCTGAACGTGGAGACCAACCGCCTATCATGAATTGATGCTATGATATAGATAAACATCCAGCAGCAGATACAAATCAAAGTAGCCAATTCGCCCCTTCTCTTCCCCTAAGCGTCACTCTAGCTCCTCGTACTCTCCAGCACCGCCTTAACCATCGCATTACCCACTTCAATCGCGCCAGGGAACCTGGGCTCAAAGAACTTCTGCGTAACAATAAACCTCTCCTTCCACGTCTCAAAGTGTCTGAGACCAACACACTCCGCCCACCCGCGCGCCGCAAAGGTAAACTCGAGATCGTCACTACGGAACGTGTTATCCTCAACGGCGATCCGTAGCGCCTCGTCCAGCCGTCCCGGGTCGCGGAACAGGTGTTCCGTCACGCCGAGCCAGAGGCGGAACAGCGGCGTGCTGCAGAGCATGTGGTCGTAGGGCACGATGCCCAGGGCGCTCCAGCAGTCGACCATGGCCAGGAGGCTCAAATGATTATTAGGCAGGGGCTTCTGGTCGATCCGCGGGCCGCCGAGGCTGAATTGGTCGAGGACCTCGTCTTTGAGAAGCGGCTTATCGGCCCACTTAGGTTCGTGCTCTTTCCCAAAGACCTTCTCCTTCGCACCAAGGACGCGTGCGCGTAGCTCCGAAAGGTGTCCGCCGAGCATCAGTTTATACAGCTCTGTGACGCTCTTGGCGTACTGGTCGATCTGCTTGCGGGCCTCCGGGTTGAGGATCGCGAGGCCCGCGTACACGTGCCATTTCTGGCTGTAGATGCGCATTGTTAGGTTGATCTTGACGTTCTCGATGCCGCCGACGTAGCGCGCGCCCTCCCATGGGAATTGCCGCATGTTGTGCCATGCCTTGCCCATGCTGAGGAAGGCGGCGTGTGTTACTGCTTGGGTGTCTGCCGTGATGCGGTCGTGCTCGTGCGCGGATAGGTATACGTGCTTTGAGTGGAGACATCGTAGGACGGTCTCGACCTTTTTGAATGAATCGTCGGAAGCACGATGTTTGATGAGTACCTGATTTAAAGTAAGTAGAGTCGAGCTGTAGGGTTAATATTTGTATATTACCAGTGGCTGGTCTCTCGTATCGACTTTCGGACCGTGGAGAGAGTGGCATGAGACAATGTCTACGTCCGCCGGTAGATGGTCTTCGAACGCCTTGATCTCGGGGTCTTTACACGATGTCTGCCCACCTACAATGGCACCGAGCTTGGTTGCTGCGCTTACTCAGTAATGAGAATCAACGAACTGAGGAGCATCAAGTCATCATACAGGGACCATATTCAGCAACCACACGATCGATAGCCGCAGCTTCTACGCTGTAAATAATGTAGTCACTCGCGCGAGATACAAGATGGCCATTTCGGAGGATTTGTATATTATTCTATATACCTCTCAGCATGGACTCATTCTGAGAAGGGATAACTCCACATTTGTACCCTGCTGGCAAATTCTTCACATAGACTCTCATATGCGTCTTCCTTATCACAGGCAATTACTCTGATAACGTAGATCGTTAGTACTCTAGGTATACGCTCATATAATCACAAGGAGGACCTATACGTGGCATGTTAGCGCACTGAAACGTAGGACAATATGTCAAACGAGATGTGATGGGTATGACAAGCTTCAGACAAGTATTGAAAAGGTAGCTGAGAAGTTACATCATGGAAAGCCAACGACCGCCGGGAGCCAGAATGGCCGCCCCGGTAGCCGAGGGCAATGCTCGAGCCAAATGCACTCAAGTCATCATTTGCGAAGGGGAATGTGCTGAATCAGAAAATTGACTCACCATAGTAAATTGACGGAGGCTCGGATGCGACGCAACAGATTGCAGCAATACTGACAACATCTTACCTCCAGCCCGCATCACAAAGCCTCCGCGCGTACATTTTCCCCATGTCGCCCATGCCAATGATGCCAACAGTGAATTTCTCCATGCCGGGAGGCACACTGGAACTGCCCTCTGCTGCCATGCTTGACGAAGCTTCCCTACGGCAATTGACTATCTGAACCGAGAAGTCAATAGTAGTAGTGCAGGAATTAATCACATTCTTGATATCTTGCGCAGCTAACTCGGACCTGGCCAGCTGAGTCAGAGCAGATGATGCGACGTCAAGTTCGAGGACTGTGTTGGAAAGCCTGGAGTGGAAGAGAAGGAAAAGTTGGCGAGGACATGAATTTGGAAGATATGCAAATTTTAAGTGGGACTTGAGCTATGACCATCAGATGTGGTGGGGTACCTGTAGCTCAATACGGAATAATATGCCCACCGTAAACCGGAGCGTGTGGCTGGTACTGTACTTTGAACTTCCAGCCACAACTGTGAGCTTCGCCAACAGATTCGAATTCGAAGTATCAGATCTCAGTCGCTAGTCGGAATGAACTGTTTCTATCACGGCCAGTTAAAATGAACGGTCTCTTCGCGCTCGGATCCAACGGGTCCGGCCAACTCGGAATAGGGCACAAGGAGGACGTCTCAGTTCCGAAGCAAGTCGAGCTTGTAGGCGAGGCTCCGGAGGAAGATATCATACAAATCGCTGCAGGTGGAAATCACACCATCATCCTCACAGGAACAGGGAGAGCATACTGGGCTGGTGACTCATCAAGCGGCGCTTGCGGAATTGTGGAAAATGTTGAGGATGGTGAAGTGTCCAAATTCCAGGAAGTAGTCCTATCGACTTCAGGACGCCTTGGTCCCATCGCGCACATAGCGTGCACATGGGATTCGTCTGTCTTCGCTAGGAAAGACGGCAACGGTAAGGTTACACAAGTTTACACCTGCGGAGTTGCCGATATAGGGGCAGCGGGCACGAACCCAGACCCGCCTTCTTTGAAGAAGCCCAGTTTACTCAACAATTTTCCTCCTTCTGGGACAGAAGTTACAAGCCTTGCTGCTGGTTTCAGACACGTAGTTGCCGTCCTAAACAACGGAGATGTCTACGGTTGGGGTAATGACCGGAAGGGCCAATTAGGGGAGCTGGACGACACGGCTGACTCAAAGGGCGTAATACGTCAACCTCGAAAAATAAACGGAATTGACTTCAAGGTGGCCAAGGCTGTTTGTTGCCAATATGCGACGTGTGTAATCAGTGAGCCTGGTGATGGTCGAATCCTCGTTCTAGGGGCCGATAAATGGGGATTGAAAAGCTCTGCACCGATTGAGATACCAAATTGGAATATGATTAGTGCAAGCTGGGGTGGTATATACATTCTACAACGAAATGGCATGCTTGTCGCATGGGGTAGGGACGATCACGGCCAGCTACCGCCTCCAGGATTACCAGAACTGGAAAGTATTTCGGCCGGCAGCGAGCATGTTCTGGCCCTTACCAAGGACGGGGATGTATTATCCTGGGGCTGGGGTGAACACGGCAATTGTGGGCCACAAACCGAGAAATTCGGGGACGTCAAGGGAAGATGGAACGTGCTGGCTTCAGTGAAGCATTTGCCAGAAGGATCTCAGATTACAGCTATCGGAGCCGGATGTGCTACAAGCTGGATCAACATTACGACAGATGGCCTGTTTCTCTAAGCTATTCCTGGAATCTGCCACAGCATACTGTACATGTGGCCAAAGCTCAATCATCGCATAGATATAACGATGCCGACCACTGATAATGGGCCCTCCCATGACGCTTTTAGTCGTCGAAAAGACCAAACCTACGGACTTGCGAGAGACGTTGCGTCGGTTCAAGGTGCGAAGGAATACTATCATTCGCACCATCAGGTCTCGGCTCCTGAGTATCCTGATTTGCCATCATCGGTCTCATGTTAGTCGCTGGTGGGTGCTACGTCTTGTTAGCCACTTCCGCAACAATAACCCAGGGAAAGGAGATGCTCACGAAATCTCCGCTCACGTCCCATTCGACCCGAGCGTTTTCCTCCTCATCTTCGTCGCCCACATTCACGGGATCCCATTGATGCTCGTCGTCCTGTGGCACGAAGAGTGCCTCAGACTCGAACGTAGCAGGAGGCGGCCGCTGAGAAGGACGAGTAATAGGTGGCCTGAGAGACGGTACCGGATCAACCCGTGGCGCTTGTGACCGAGGGGCAGGTACCTGAGGAGCCGGTGTGGGTGCCTTTGATGCAGCTCTACTAGTAGCAGCTTCGAGTTGCGGTGGCTTCGGTCCTTTGGCATTACCACGCGTTCTCTTGGCTTTCTGGCCGGGTGCTCCCCTTTCACCCACCGTCATTAAAAGGAATTCGCATTTGATCGCGTCGCCATCATACTTCAGCTGCATCGGTTTAGACGGCATCGAATAGTATGCCGAAATTTGGCTTCCGAGGAAAGCTGCATGTTGGATTATTGCTCTAAAGTCCTTGACGCTAATGACAATATGCAGTTTCTCCTCTTCAACGACGAAGTCTTCGAACTCGTCTCGCTCAACAGCTATAGATGTGTGGAGAGGCTTCTTCAAGACCTCTTCGCCGTTCTTGACCTTCTCAGTGAAGCAAGTAAAGTTGACTGTATCGTCATCCTCGGAGTGGATATCGAGGTATTCTATGCCCGGACCGAAATGGTCCATGAGCTGGCGTAAGGTCCGGGATGGGATAGACCAATGGTTCGTTGCTTGTTCCTTGTCAAATTTGGCATGGACTGGTGGTGTGACTTCAAAGGGTAGCCGGTATTTGGTTGTGATTCCTACAATCTAGTCAGCCATGGGGCTAAGTGTAGTATACCTAGTTAACCGAAGATAAGATACCATTTCGAAATACGATCTTCGCGATGAATCGACTCTTCTTGCCGGGCTCATCCACTATGGCGACATCGCAGTGCTCAATGGTAGTGTCTTTCTCGCCATGTACAGTGTCGCCACTTCTGGCTCTGAAAAGAGATAATAGGGCCTAGGGGGATACCTATCAATACGGAACGGATGAAAGGGCCCTGAGTAGGTAGCATACTCGACTGTATAGTTTGCAAAAGAACTTCTCTCGGTTCTGAGGCACACCTTCGAACTGGTATCTAGAGAAGAAGCGATTGGCTTGAAAAGTGAAAGATACATATGCCGACTTTGAAAGATTTAAAGTAGTAAATACTAGCTACGTAAAAGAATCTTAGCAGCGGATCAATTATACTATAGTGGAAACGAGGCCTACCCTGTCCTTCTTCGCCTCGAGAGACACTTCATCGGAGAATTTACCGAGGCAAGCCAATGCATCTCTTAGAACGTTGACCCCTTCTTCACTCAACGTGAAGTTAAGGACAGCCATGACTGGCCGTCAGAAAATGTCGAGCTTCTTATATGCTGTTTTGAAGAGTAGGTTATTGACGTGTAGGCGAACCGGGACTGCTATGCGCTTACTCCCGGCCGATCGCGAATTGATTCGATAGATTTGTTCTCTGGTAATATCTAATTCATCAGGTGGATGTTGATGAGGTCGAATTCCAGTTCTATAACTGACACAGGAATATTCACGGGCGGCAACCTTGATCTGTTAGATTGATTTCATGATCGCTGCTTATTGTTCAGGAATTAGCAACGTGCACCGTTTTTCGTTCTTCCAAGTACTGTACTGACGGAAATTGTGGTGCCTCAGGTAAGCAGCTATGGTACCTGGAAATCTAGTCGCGTTTGGCTACGCGTCGCGGGGTAGCTGTTACGTAATACAGTGCGGCAACAGGCTACTGGTCCAGGCGCGACTTACACTCGACCACAAAGAGGTACCTAACTTACCCCAGACCTACCCCAGACCTCAAGTACCCACAAGTGCAACGTACACCTTTAATCGGGTTTACAGCTGAACGCTCGTCGCTTCATCATCTCGACTCAACTTTCACAACTTTCACAACTTTTCACAATTTCCTTTCAATAAGGACTCTCCCTTGATATCCCGTCTTCTTTCGCAACACTTTATCGATCTTCATCGCGGCTTAAGGTATTGCGACTGCATCAAAATGGAGGAACCCAAGGTCCTTCCTCCAGAGATTATTCTCTTGTTCTGTGAAGAGCTTGCTGCGCGTCGCGACTTTGGAACTCTGTTCAATTGCTGCCTCACAAACCGAGCAGTCGCTAGCATTGCTTGTCAGCAGATGTACAGGTGAGCGCATACTACTCATATACGCACTCGAATGGGAACTGATAGTTCGATCTCATAAAGTAATCACGAGCTGTCTGTTGCAAGCACTAGCGTGGAACCCCATGGCCTGTCAGCCCTGCGTGGATTATGGCGGTCTATCGTCCTCTCCAGCTCTGGAAAAACCGCCTTCCCGTACTGCACATATATCCGCACTCTATCATTTGGAAACTTTATAGAGTGTGTAGACGTGTATGGCTTTCGACAGGGCCTGCAGAAATCAATGCCAGAAATCGGGATCGGGACCTTAGGGCAAGTCGGCTCCTTAGATATAGCGATCAACTGCGTCAATTCCATTATGGATTACATCAAGAAATATGCAGACGACAATGAAAAAGCAGTAGCTTTAGCACGTATCGATGGAGACCGCATCCCGCGATATGCGTTGCATTCCTGGATAACACAGCTCCGTTTCCTAACGTCCCTGCGCATTGTAGACGGATCAGTTCTGGGCCTCGAGGCCGGCAAAGCCATCTCTAAGCACTGTCCCAACTTTGCCGAAGTAACCTGTTACTCCTGGTAAGTCTATTTACCTATTTGGGTACTTATGTTGATTTGTTATTTGTACGAACGCTAATATATCTGTAGTATGTTGTACTACCCTGCACTCTGATGTCTACCTCGTCTCACTCGAGATGGACAGACTCAACTGGATATATGGTTTTTAAATCATGTATAACGTATTGACAGATTACAGGTATAAGTTCCTCCGCTGATGAAGACTTTGGTGCATTCTTGAGCGCCCTTCGCCCGAATAGTCTTCGAACTTTCACAATTCATAGCACCAATAAGATGGCAAAGAAATCTTTCACTGGCCTAAATACTCATGCAACTTCTCTTCGGAATCTCAAACTCGGTACCCAAGGCCGCCCCGCCATGAAAGCTCTCGACTCGTTGGCTGATTGCACTGCTTTGGAGAGGCTGTCTATTAAGAATGACAGATTCAGCATTGCTCACTTGAAAGCCTACAACAAAGAGACGCTCGATAAGGTTGTCAGCTGGATTAGTAACTGCAAGTCTCTTAAGGACTTAAGACTCAGGCAAGTTAGAAACGCTTTACCCATCGTTGAGGGAGTGCTCAAATCACCCAACATCCGCCTCCAGTCATTGGCGATTATAGATTTTGGGAAGAAAGGCGGCGGAGAGGATTACGCGGAAGATAACGCCACGTGGGCTACGCTCGGGTCGCAGGATCAACTGGAAGTATTGACTCTCGGTTTGCGAAACGGCCGAAGAATGAGTCTTCAGATTCACAGAATACCAACATTGGCGAATTCGATTTGTCAGCTGAAGAACTTGACATGTCTATGCCTATCGGATGCGTGGATCACGGAGTCCGAAGTACAACGTTTCGCCGCGGCATTGCCCAAATTATCCGAATTCGGCTTCAACGGCGACAAAGTCACAGACGCAATCTGGGAAAGTCTGGGCGCCCTTTCTCAGTTGAAAATGCTCTCCATCACCAGCATCTCTGCGTTTACCTACGGTGGCCTCAATCAGTTCTGCAGGAGACTTACGGATACACCGGGCCACGAGCGGTTCGCGTTAACAATCGAGAACCAGTTACCGCAGGTCCACGATTTCGAGTTTGAGATTCCCCAATTGCAGGCGTTCTTGCGTGATAATCTGGGTGGCGCTATTAGGATCCACTACTTCAGGAACTATGAGCCGCCTGAATGGGACGGGGAAGGCGACTTTGACGGCTGATTACCTAGTCATCGTCATGAGTTTTCGGTATACCATCTACAGGACGTCTCTGAGCTAGTTTTTTTTCTGGAAGGCCACACACGATGGCGGTGGTTGTATTTATTATTCTCAGGTAGTCCTGGTTCAGATCATGACGCTTCTGATCCCAGACTTCTCTAAATCCGTTATAGGTATTCGGAAGCCCCGCGAAAATGCGATAGATCATTAAGGTATCAATGAAGACGAAGTTAGTGCAAATTAAGCTATAAGTCGTACGATTCGTGTTCTTGTTAATGATGTGCATTATTACTCAGCTCGACAGGCAGATGTTTGTCTCTATTAGCTACACGAAGGAACAGCAAGTAATAGTGGTAAAAAGCCAAGCCAGCACAGTATCTAGGAACCTCCCAAAAAATCACCCCAAAACAACCCAAAACAACCCATAAACTGCAAGAAGAACGTATTGGAACGTATTGGTTCCCAGCACTTCACATGACATCCTTAGTCGAACACCTTCCCATCTTCCAGCCAGTCCTCCTCTCGGATGATCCCGTCTTCTTCCTCCGAGTCTTCATCGTCATCGTCATCGTCGTCCTCTCCGTCCTCTTCACCGGCGTCATCCACATAGGGAGTTTGCACCGCGCCATGCTCGTTCAGAAAGGTGCGAAAGGCTCGGTTGTCAGGGGGTTGCCCAGCTCCCTCCTGACGGGCATGGTCTGGCGTTCTCGTCGATGCATTCAAGCCACTCGTGACGCCCTCGGCCATGGATCTGTCGGTGAGACCCTGTTGGACACCAGCAGCGGCTTCGGGCTTGGTGTTGTCACTGACGTTGCCCATGGCAACGTCAGAGTTGCGCTCGACGAAACCGAAGTCCTGTGGCATGCAGGTGTTTTCGGTGTCGGTGACGTGCTCGGTGTTCTGGTCGGCGCTTGTATTGGCTGCGGTTGCCGCGTGGGTGGTGAGGTGACACCCCCAACTACAGCATCTGTTGGAGATGGTGGCGGTCGTATTGTGCTCGCCAGGGTTGCACTTTGATGACGAAAGTCAATAATTGCTACTTTCTCTAGACGTGACGCGATATTACAGGCGCGTGTCAAAAGCATTGGCGCTTCGACTTGCTCAATTAGGAGGTCTTGACTCTTGAGGTAGGCTGAATGGAAAAGGCGCGAAAGGGGAAGTGGAGGAAAGGGGGCAAATAGGGAGAAAAGAGGAAGAAGAAGAAATGGAGAGATGGAGAGATGGAGAGATGGAGAAATGGGAAGAGAGGATGTTAGGACTACAAGGCATTGTACTTACAGACTCGGGGAACACGAACTGATGGGCCTTGCGGCCCTCGGGGGTCAAGAGTGCAGCTTCGCCGCCAACGCGAGCGAGCTCGTCTCTCAGATCATCGCAGTTGGGGCCGGGGATCAGCTCGGAGTGGCCGCAACGATACGTAATACGAGTGTAAGGGCACATCTTGATGGCTTGGCTTTACTTTACAATTGAACAGATGAAAGGTTGACGCAAAGGGACAGATGTGTCCCTTCTATGGACTTAACTAACTGAAGACGTTGGACAAGACGCTTTTGTAAAAGAGATTGCAGAATCTCCGGTTGGAGTGAGTGGGCTTGGGCTGGGTGGATTAATGTACAAGGCAGGTCGCGTCGTTAACGAGCTGGGGAAGAACAATACTAACGACAACTGGTACAGGATAAGTGAATTGAAAATAGAAAGATGTTTTTGTAAAAGATGATTGCCGAATCCCAGGTTAATGTGAATTCGCTTGCCCTGAGTCGATTAAAATAATGGAATAAAGGTCGTGTTGTTCATGGGCTGGGGGAGAGAAACTCTTGGGGTTGCGCCGTGTGAATGAAATTCCTTGTAGAGAACAAATGAGTTGGGTTGGGAAGAGTTCAGAGGTAGCCGGTCAATTTTTTCTAGGAATAAGGCGACCTTGGAAGAATTCAGTGCCTGCCCTGGATGGTGAGTCCACACTTAGTTTGGGAAGTCGTGGACGTAGTAGGCTCCAGGTACCGCGATATACAGCCTCCGGCGGATTCACAACTTGAGATGTACACGCCGGGACGAATCACCAAAGAATGGTAACCACTACCTGCCCCTGGGCAGACAAAGAATATCATGGGCACACAGCATTGGGATGCAACTGCTCCTTAATATCAAGTGAAGCAACAACCGGAGTATCTACTTCCTGAACTGTGTGGGTAGTATTAGATCAAGCTGATCATGCGATCAATATGGGACAGAAAGCAGAATACTAGCGACCCTTCTGCAGAAGACGGACTTGTCGTCTCGTAGAGCTTAGCCGATACCTATTTTAAAGGGGACTAAAACTATCTGGATTGGTGTTTTATAAGGGGTATATACACTGATCTACCAGTCTTATGCGGACGCCCACTGTTTCCTCACCAAAACTGGCTGTTTTCAACGAGTTGCTATAAACCCAGAAAGAATCACTAAATTTTGTTTCCAGTTATAAAATGTAAGGAATTATTTAAGATATAATCTTAGTATTTTGTTTTAGATTTCGACTATGGTTGGTACGTGGCTTTATAAAGGTGAGAAGTTGAGGCAAATTATTTTCTACCTAAAGTGCGTCCTTTTCGTAAGAGATGTACATTTAGTAACTTTGTCAAGATATCATTCCATAAATTTTGCTTTTAATCTTAGCTGCTTTGTATATGTTGGATGGACAAGGGCTATCATCAATAGGCAGATAGAGGGTCAGGTACTATACAGCATCTACTAAGGTTGGGTGGTTCGAATTGTTATTGTAACTGCTTCGTGGGCTCTCTTCCGAGAAGAGGCAGGAATTCTTCCACTGGAAGTCAGCGAGTTTTGGTAGGACTACGTAGGGCGTCCGCATAAGACTGGTAGATTATTGTAAGAGCTATATATGCTCCCGCCTTTGCCCTTCCTTCATGGAGGACAGAGAGCAAATGCCTCAAAAGAAGTCGGCAGCGGCATCGAAAAACATGAGATGCCTTCGAGCTTATCTTTCAGATGAAGGCAGTAGAGGGGCGTCCTAGCTCTCTATGACAAATACTCATGCTCAAACAGTACTCGGGAAGGAATCTAGGCTTGTGTAACTTTCATATCTCAGCTTCATCATTTTCCTACATAGCAATCAATGAAATAAGAGGCATCCACAGACATATTTCCAACCGCAAGCTGTATCAAGACCTAAAGGTTCGTCGGGCGCCACTCATTGCATAGTGTACCCGAGGTATCTCAGTCAGTGTACCGCCGCACAGCAGCAAACCGCGGCAAGAAACCACGAGTCATCAATTTATACTGGCCTAGTGCCTCTACCAGAAATAGTTAAACACCTATCTACGTAGGTATCATATTCTGACCTTTGGTTACGCTTATAACAGTCCCTTAACCTACACTCTCAGGCCTAATTCGGGTAAGCACCTTACTCATTTTCTCAGATCTTACTAGTTACAAGAGCCTCCACGTCCCCAAAAGTTGGTGTATCCCGCGATCTACAAATGGTATTTTGTTATAATTCATTATGGCTAGGGGGCCGTCTTCATTAGGAGGTAGGTAGTAACTAGGTTAACTCTACCACTACTAACACTCGCTGAGCCGCCTCCCGTACCTTCGGCACTATGCTTTAATTCACGAAATAGGCAATATTAGCGAATCCTTTCGAGAGATATCTGTTATATCTAATTCTAGTATGATATTTATATACGAGAAAGGTATCTTTATGCCAAGTTAGGTACCTATTTATACGTATCTCTACTTAATGCTAAAGATACTTATATTTACTAAGAATTACTACCCTATTCGAAAGTATTTCGGAAGATTTACTACTCTTGCCCATTTTGCTAATTAGAGCGCAATACCGAAGGCACGGGAGGCGGCCCAGTCAGTGCTACCTAGTATAGTACCTACCCAGAAGCTTGTCCAAGTTCGGTCCGTGGTGTAGCACAGGCAAGGGCGCCTGCCGATATCCGGCGTTTCATGGGACGGCGAAACAGGGGACTGGTTGCGCTTACTTTGAGGAGAGAAAAAAAAGGGAAGGAAGGGGGAAAGGGGAGCCGAAGGTTACATACATGCTTCTGGAAGGCTTCAGTCTGGTTGCGCTGTGGTACATATCTGTATTGATATCCTTGACCCCAGTATTGCTTTACGATCCTTATATGGTATCAATTATTGATCTGCCACCTCTACTCATGATTTATGCCCAAAGCTAACAAAATAGACCAATCTCAACAATCCGAACATGCAGTACTCTAAATATGCAATTCTAACCCCAAATAGCGCCTAACAAAAGCAGATTATCATGCATCTATACCCAACCGTCGAGCCTCCATCTCCTCATGAGCTACCCAGTGATCCTCGAATTCAGTTGATATTCCGTCGGCAGCCTCTATAGTGGCCTCCTGGCCCGCCATACCAATTTTTCGCTTCGATGTCATCTTCTCGTTTAGCTCTTTAGTGACAGCGTCCACGTCCACGTTGAGATATTCCCTTAGATATTTTCCGACATCGGTGTTCTCTACATTTCCTCGAAGAGCCTCTGCTCCAGGACCGCCTGAACTATAGATGTTGACGTCGACAGCCGAGTGACCGTGAGTGCTCCATCCGATCTGTGCGCGAATGCTGATCATATGTGCAAATAAATACTGGGCTTGTTCAGGGTTCGAGGTCAAAGCCGTGAGCTCTTCGTCGGAGGCATCATGAATGCCAAGGCCAGGAATGACAAGCTCTTCGATAATATACTTTGTGAGCTCGTCGGCGGATTCATTAGATGTCTTTGCAATGTGTGTGTGGAGACGATGAGCCAGGTATTCCGAAGATGAAGAGGCATTGGCCAATACGGCTGGGTACCACAAGTACTGGGGATAATTGGCATTGACCTCTGGAGATATGGTTAGTATTATGGATAATTGGAGTCGAGCGGTAGACTTACGTCGTGCCACTGATAGTCCACCAGTCTCGTGGTCACTAGTAGCAACTAGAACTCCCGGAGTGCGGCTCACTTCTAGGAAGTCTATCACAGCCTTGAAAGCCCTGTCATATTCAAGGACTTCTCGCACTTGCGCGGCTGGGTCATTGCCGTGTCCAGCATGATCAATTCTGCTGCCCTCAATCATCAAGAAGAAGCCTTGGTCGCTATCCTCGGTAGCCTTCTCGAGCGCTCTCAAAGCCGTCTTGGCCATCTCGCTGAGACTGGGGTAGACGTCATTCTGATTTCGGCGGTCAAGCTCAAACGGAATATCTGTATCAGCAAAAAGCCCTAGCATAGGAAGCGGAACTTCCTTTCTGCCCTCCCAGAATTCATCAAATGCTGTTCGGTTATCGATGTAATTCCAACCATAGTCGTTCTTCGCCATGTCTACGACGTTAATATTGTCTGCTCGGCATCCGCCTTCAGTTCCATTCGGCAAGAAGTGGCATCGTCCACCTCCAAACATCAGATCGACTACGCGACCAAGCGGCCCATTTCCAACCTCTTGTACTGCGATATCATCATTTTGCGAGCGAATATCAACATGGCTAGCAAAGCATGCAGGTGTAGCATCGGTAATGTCCGTCGTGACGACAAGCCCGGTCTTGTATCCAGCTTTCTTGGCTGCCTCAAGCACAGTTCCGCACGGAGTGGAGTCGGGCAACATAGATATAGCACCGTTGTAACTCTTCATTCCGCAGCTAAATGCCGTTGCACCAGCAGCGCTATCTGTAACAAGGGAGGAACTACTTCGTGTCCGACTGCTCCCCCAGAAGTGCTTGTCAAGGGTGAGAGTGTCGTCGTGCTCGAGACCTTCGGTGTATTGCCTGAAACTACGGGTCAGGGACAAAGAAGCAGGGCCCATGCCGTCGGAGACCATGAATATGAGGTTGCGCTTTCCGGCAGGTTCGTCGAATGAGGTCTGTTGGAGGTGCGATGCCCAGACAGCAAGAACCAATACACCAGCAGTCGCGAGGAGGGCCCAAGCGAACAGCAGAGACTCGCGCAGTCTAGACGGCCATGACCGGCCAACTTGTGTAGCTCTAGATTGCCCTCGGAGTATATCTTCTTCGGGGTCGCTCAGCGTATCGGAACTCGTCTCGGCATCACGCCGGTCATCGGCAAGGAGAGGTGTCCTTGTGTTAGCCTGGATAAGCGAGGGCGCTGTTAGCTCGGTTTGTAGCTAGGTAATCATCACATGCCTTATCCAAGCAGTGTGCGACACTTTATTTGACCCCAAAGGTGAGAGTATAGTTTTCCTTATACTTACCATATTGATCAGGTCTCATTTGACAGCGACACTTCTGTCGTGATGCGGTAAAATGAAAGACAAGGGAGGTTGGGATAGATGCAGTTATGAAAGTTAAAGCTATCAAAGGTCCCTGAACCGGAGCTGCACCCTGGCATGCATAAGACCCCCAAAACCTTATCCCATGACGTTATCATGCGGTGGCGTTTAGCTTTGCATTAGGCCCTTGCACTAGTGTCATGCGGCTTAATCTAATAATCCCTGTTTGAAAGAATATTGCCGATATAGGCATAGTATATTCATACAACCGGCAAACCCCTGTATCTGGGGTTTTGAATAACCAGCTCCTTATTGGCTGCCGTTGGTCCCCCCGTCTTCCTCTGTCTTAGCCTGTCAACTCTGTTCTACTTGTGAATGTGGGTGATTCGACTATGTGCACCAGTTGACTTTCCATTAGAGAACTTCTACCTGAAAGGAGCATGTGGCGCTTGACTCCAGGTTATTTCACATTCATAGGTACGTTCAATAACTAGGTACTGAACCGTTCTTTTGGTTAAACTACAGAGACCATGAAGGCTTACTTCATAAATTATTGCAACGGAAATGAATAAGCGCCTATTGTGTTCAGAACCAGTATAGCGACTGAGTGGGTGTGCTAGCTTTGTCAGTTGACTAGGGTACCTGTAGGTAGCTTTGTGACTTTAGAATTCAGATAATGGGCGTCCTTTTACACACACTGCCATCAGGTTTTCCTGAAGTGGATTTAGGGCGATGATCCTTAATGGAACAGAAGGGCACAAACGCGAAGTTCAAAAGTGCCTCAGAGGCTCGTAAACAATGTTTCTGTTTGGTCTAGATTCCTTACGATTTCTTTCAAGGGCCGCACCTTGTGTTTTTAACAATGCTGTAGTACAACAGGTCTTTGTTTATGATTACTGTTCCTCGAAGTCGACTATCAATGGCCCCTATGTTCACGTTGTTTCTCGAAAACAATGGGTACAATCAGAAGCCCCCTACATATTATAAGAAGCCTATAAGCGAGTTTCCCATTGCAGCCAGACGGTCTCATTTTTCTTAAAATTTGCGTCAAGTTCTACGAGCTAGCCTCACAGTACATTGATAGAAGTCTGGTACATCTTTCATTTATCTTCGGAAACGCAAAAGTCTTACAACGCTATCATGAGATTCTCTCGATCTCATTCGGTCACCGCCATTGCGGCTACCTTCGTGGCCGTATCCGATGGCCACATGATCATGGCGAACCCAAAGCCGTTCGGTGGGCCCGACCTCGACAATAGTCCTCTAACTTCAAGCAACTACCCGTGCAAGCTCAAAGGAGACCCGGCTACCTTCTACAATGCTAACGGGCTCGACAACACGATGGCAGTCGGAGAGAGTCAAACCATATCATTCAAGGGCTCTGCGGTCCACGGTGGTGGTTCATGTCAGTTGGCAATTACCCAAGATCTTCAGCCCGGTGTCTCTACGTCTTGGCAGGTCATCGAATCCATCGAGGGAGGTTGTCCGAGCAAGTCCGGCCAAGGCGCTGACACATACGACTGGGAGATTCCAGATGGAGTGGCCCCTGGAAAATACGTCTTCGCCTGGACTTGGATCAGCAAGCTGGCGGGCCAGCCCGAGTACTACATGAACTGCGCTCCTATAACCGTCACAGGAGGCAAGTCCAAGCGCTCTGACAACGAGACATTAGAAATCTTGCCGCGCGACAGCCAATTCCCGGAACTTTTCGTTGCCAACTTAGCTGATATCAACTCGTGCAAGACGGAACCCGGCACCGATCCTGAGTACCCTGACCCCGGTCCGAACGTCGTTCGCCCAGGAACAAACAACAAATTCGCCAAGGTCCAGGGTGACAACTGCGTTCCTAAGGGTGTTAAGTCTGGTGGCTCGAGTGGAAATAACAACTCGAATGCTGGAGGTTCAAACAGCGGAAACTCTGGGTCCGGAGCCGGTTCCAGTGGAAGCAGCAGCGGAAATGAGAGCTCTAGCTCTCCTACTACCCCCAGCAGTAGTGCCGCTCCTACTACTAGTAGTTCTAGCATGGGTGGCTCTCTACCAGGAGTTTTCCTAACAAGCGTGACCAAGGGCGGGAATAGCAGCATGAGTCCTACATCCACTCCAAGCTCCTCCTCTGTTCCAGCCGTCGTCAGCTCTGCGACCCCGGTAGGCTCTTCAGCTCCCGCGAGTAGTGGCTCATCCGGTTCGGTAACCGGACTTACTGGACCATGCACCGCTGAAGGAATGTTCAACTGTATCGGCGGCACTCATTACCAGCAGTGCGCTTCTGGTTCTTGGTCCGTAGTCATGCAAATGCCGCCTACCACGCGGTGCGCCGAGGGCCAGACCATGACTCTTTGGGGTCGTGATGAGATGCCCCCGCGTAACATTGGCCGTAGAGGACATTAGTCGTAAAAGTGTAAAATTGGGCTTCGCCACGGGTGTAGGTAGGTAAATTTATAGTACTTTCGTTAGTGAAACTTACAGTGCTCCTGTCGCGGTTATCTCTGCTACCGTATCTCATATATGGTAAAAGGTTTCGATCTATTAGAAAGAAGAAAGCTTGCTTGGTGACTGACAATGAGCTCTACTACACCCACGCTCAACTGCTCAGGGGTTATGTGCCACATAATCCTATGATAGTATCGTATGTTCCTAGCATATTGGGCAGACGTTGGCCCGGAGACGTAACTCTAAAGAGTGCTGTGCCAGGTATGAGTTGAGATGCACAGCTAGAGTATCTACATATTTTACTACTACTTTGTAATAGAATTCCTACTTGTTTGTTTTATATATTGCCGTTACCATCCTTATTGTTATGTGCGGTTTCCACTCCCCGGTTAACCAATGTATAGAAAGTACGCTCATACCCACTAAGCCTACCGGAGAATAGAAGTATGAATACCTGATCTAAGATATAGCTCCAGCAGAAAATATCGTACTTTACCTTAATGTTAATGTCAAAGTAAGCTTCCACCGTTGTTACATATGATGCCATAGACTCCTCCCCTTTTTCATCGACGATATCGATTTTGCTACTCTCTTGATAACCTTGATAATGAGCTTGATAGCCCCGGTACTGAGCTCCCTAAGGAGCCACCGTATAACTTGCCAAAGAACCCTTACAACCCTAGAAAGTAAGGTTTAGCACAACCTGTAGCGTCATGTTCTTTTCGTCGCTCGTATCGTGTTCTGTACCAGATCTATCGTGAAAAGAGAAAAAGAAAATCCCATGAAGCGTCTTCAGTCGCTGCCAAATTAGCTTCCCATAGGCCCCGTATGTCGGTGAGGAGTCTCTGACCGAATACGCTAGGTAGAGACTCAGCTGAAATTGTAGTATTTATGGTACGGACATATCCTTCGGAATTAAGGCACACGCCCGTCAGCAACCTGCCGGTAAACCTGCCAAGCCGTTCGGATTTTCCATAAGCATTGGTATGGAAGCCTTAGGAGCTTGAAGTTCTAAGATCCGAAAATGAGACCCTCAGGCTCCCGAGTCGCCCACAGGGCTCACTGCTCACCGTCTCATAGGCAACTGATTTTTTAGCGAGCTGACAGTCACGGTTTTCTCATTCCTCAGCACAACTATGCGCCAATGATATACCATCAAAGGATCTTCATCCTAGCAATCCCCTACCGGCCCTTCCGGCGCACTTCCCGTATTGACAAGATACGACTGGGGTTATAGATTGCGGGGAGACAAGCATGGCTCATCTGAGCCTAGTTCCGCCATGATGGCGCCGTTGATACATCTTGGCACTCATACTAATGCCTGCAAGCGGTCCTTATAAAGATGTAAGACTGCGCATGCCTACGGCGTGGTCGTCGAGATACGCACCGGTCCAAAGCTTCTAGTTTTCATACGGGCGGTCTGAACATTTTCCCTCGATATAATGCTTCCTCAGCTCAGGATTTGCCTAGCCCTTGGGAGTCTAGTTCAGACATGTCTAGGCTCGTCTTTTCCCTGTATAACGCCGTGCTCGTCGTTGACGGTGACGCCTCCGGACGGAGCAACCCTCATTAACGTCACGGCGACGGAGCGCTACAATGTCACGTATGATGGCGCCACGTACAATGGTGTGGGCGGCCCCGTTGATATATGCGACGTCGAGGTCTACCTAACGCATGGCGATGCGGGCGACGCCGTCCGGTTCGCTATTTACCTTCCGCTCAACGGGTGGAATGGTCGGTGGCAGGGCACTGGAGGAGGTGGTGTGAGTTCACTTAATAATGCCCCATTGCCTTCGCAATAAGACTCTAACCAAATTCGCGGCTCGTAGTTCGCGGCAGGGGGGTTTGACTTTGAAATGGTGCCGGCCGCGACCAACGGGTACTCGACTGGGTCGACAGACGCCGGAGTGGGCTTGGACGGCAATACGGACGTCTGGTACAACTCGACTCAGCTGGTCAAAAACTTTGGTGCGTCTTAACGAAATATAACCCATTCAGGGGCAATAGCAGGAAGCTGACTTGGCATGTCGTAGTGTATCTGTCTTTCCACGAAATGACCGTCATGGGCAAAGATCTGTCCGAAAAGTTTTACGGTAGGAAACCGGAGTATAGCTATTGGTTTGGATGTAGCACCGGCGGGCGCCAGGGCATGAGCGAGGCTCAGCGCTATCCAGAAGACTACGACGGTATCTTCGCGGGCGCCCCGGCGATCAACTGGGATAAAATTACCGTGGCGGACTACTGGCCCATTGCGGTGCAGAACCAGGGCGATGAGCCTGTCCCATTGTGCAAGTTAAGTGCCATCGCAAACGCGAGCATCAACGCCTGCGACCTGCTTGACGGTGCGGCTGATGGGCTGATAAGCAATCCGCTTAAGTGCGAATTCGACGCGAAGAGTGTGGTGGGCATGAAAGTGCAATGCGACAGCAACGCCACTACTAATGTCACAGAGAGTGATGCAACTGTGTGGAATAAAATTCGAGATGGTTTAAAAGACGAAAGGGGTAACTTTTTGTGGTACGGGTTGCAACCAGGAACGGATTTACTAAATCAGGCAGTACCACCGGGCTTTCTCATCTCAAGGCAATGGATCTCAGATTTCTTGCTACGGAGTCCTGGCCTCGATGTCAGCGATATCAAACAGGATGAGCTTGTGGATTTGTTCCATCAATCTGTGTCCGAATTTGGCGAGCTCTGGGGCACCGATAACCCCGATCTCTCGGCGTACCGTAAGCGGGGTGGCAAGATATTGACCTGGCATGGATGGTCGGATGACCTTATTGCCCCTCAGGGCACTCTGGATTACTGGCAACGGGTCGTAGACCTGGCTGGTGGAGAGAAAGCAACGGACGAGTTCTACCGCGTCTTTATGGCGCCTGGTCTGGGCCATTGCGGGGGTGGTCCTGGTCCTCAAATCCCAACGGATAATCTTGCTCCTCTCGTTGAATGGGTCGAGAAGGGCAAAGCGCCCGAAACAATCTTGTTCTCCGGGAATGGACAGTCGAGAAACATTTGCAAATTTCCGAAAGAACTAGAATATAGTGGGAGTGGGAACGTGAGCGACGCGGCGAGCTGGAAGTGTGTGTAAGTCCAAGTGATATTTTGGGATGACATACATGTTTCTTGGATCACCGCAGTCCTATTCTCTCATTTTTTTGACTCTATCTGCTCCACTGTATATTCCGTGAATGCATTTGCCTTAAGTTTACTTAAGGATTTGTACCCAGGTTGAATAAGGGAGCGAAACCAAACGATGCCTTATTTTAAGCGCTCTGATTGGTCCTTGAATGTAGGCCCTCTGATTGGCCCAATTGCTCACAACCCCACAGCCAAACCCCACAGCCATACCCCTTTTCTACCCCATCAACTTCTCTCGACGTATTCAAAGGGCAATAACTCTTGCTACAGATATCGCATTGATATGCGCTTTGTATTTTTTTATAGCCAGAATTGAGAGCTTTATCTTGATGCTAATTACACCCTTGTGCACCCCTTACATGTGGACTTATAAAGGGTTGAATTCTGGTGGCTATAGAGAGGTGTGGAGGGGTGTCACGTGTACGAGGGGGCTGCGCCATACCCCTTTTCTTCTCTCGACGTATTGAAAGGATAATAGCTTTTGCTATAGATATCGCATTAGTATGTAATTCATATTGATTTAAAGCCAGAATTGAGAGCTTTATTTTGATACTAATCGCATTTTGTTACAGTCCTTATATGTGGACTTATGAAGGGTTGAATTCTGGTAGCGAGTGGTGGCTATACAGAGGGGTGGAGGGGTGTCACGTGTATTGGGGGGTTGGGAGGTTGCCACGCCTGCCACACTTAGTGCGAGAGCTCTGATTGGTTTATTCTAATCTAAAGCGCTGGAAGGGCTCGAGGGGTGTCACGTGTATAAGGGGGCTGCCACAACTGCCACACCTATTGCGACAGCTCTGATTGGCTTATTCTAATCGAATAGAGCGCTGCAATGTGCGTAGCAGCCAATTGCGCGAGCGCGAAGCGAGGCGCAATTGGCTGGAGATTAATACGTGGTAGAAAAGGAGAAAAGAGAAAAGGTTGAAACGTGTGGGATTCGAACCTAAGGCTCTGTGGGTGGCCTGTGCGTACGTGGGTGTAGCCAATGAGAAATCGACTAAACTTAAGGATTGTGCCAGCGCAGTGGGGTGGCCTCCAGTATAGGTTATCATAGCATATAAAGAAAAGACAAACCGTACAACTAGGAAAGGGGAACTCGTACATTAGCACGCTCTATGTCTCTGCTCAGCGGTGAAATCGTCCCTGTCGCACAACTTTGCGCCAGTCCTTTTCTTATTCTATATTTCATCGAACCATCCACATCCTAATGTCATCTGAAGGCGGGCGAGATATATGGCCTTATTGTTGCCTCCTAGAAAAACCCAACTACTCCTGAAGATTGATTATGTAAGCAGAACAGCCTCCATCCTAACGGTAAGCTCTTATACAACCATGATAATATTCTTCTAACTCTTCTTGCCTTTTTTAATCTTTTTATCCTTCTTAATTTTTTTGCTTCCCTTACTTTTCTTGCTTTCCTTATTCTTCTTATTCACTTTACTTTCCTTACTTTTCTTTTGCTTCTTATCCTTCTTTCTCTTTTTACCTAATATTTACCTTCTTACTCTATTATGGTTTAATACAAGCGCAACCAGTCTTGTGTTAACCCAGGCTTGTCTGTTGTTACACATATAACTAATATTTCATAGTACAAACTCCTATTATGGAATCTTTTCAGCTAAAAGACAAGGTACATTCTCTAGCTTTTAGCTCCTTCATACAATAAAGTCCATTTCCCGCATTACAAAGTTCTAACGTAGCATGCCTTGTTGCTTCCAACGTTACAACAACCCTTGCAACGTTCCCCTAGACTTTCGAACGGTAAAGCGTGCCAGTTCATGGTGGCCCTTTTTATTCTCCTCCGGCACTTCCATGTCTTCTTCATGAAATTTCTGGTTACCTCGTCTTGTTATGTCCAAGTATTCCTGCCGTTCGCTTTCTGTACCGCCGAACACGCTCATACGACCAGTGTACTCCAAGAAGAGGAGGTTTAACAGAATTCGACACATTCTTCCATTCCCATCGCCAAAGGGGTGGATGCAGACAAAACGGTGGCAGTATCGATTAGCCATGTCGAATGGGTCAATGGATTTGGCTTCTGCCTTCAGCATATCCTTCCGTAGATCGTCCACAAGATTCGCCATATAGGAAGCTACGGCTGAGGCACGTATGAAAACAGATTTCTTCTTCATGTCCTTCCCGTGCCGGGCAGCGATTTCCCAACTTCGGTATTCTCCGGGGCTCCCAGCGTCTTCCCCTAAAACGGCACCAGAACAAAGTTTCTTATGCAGTTCTTTGAGGAATTCTTCTGTAATAGGTTCGTTGTTGCAGGTAACGTGGTTGATTGCGTAAGATAACGCGTTTGTGTGATTTATAATCTCTTGCCGACTGCATATGACGTCCTCTGTGGAAGAAGGCCTTCCTAATGCAATCAGGGCCGCTCTTGCCTGTGCATAATCTGGGCTTTCAGGTTCGACCTGAGCTGTAACTTCCTCTCCTCGGAAGAGTTGTCTGCAGAGCTTCTCAGTGACGTCGAAGTCGGAGCCGGCGTATTCGATATAATTCGATGTATATATAAGCTCGATCATGTCCTGTTGGACCCTGGTCCATAGATTTGGGTGGCCATTGCATTCAGAAATGCGAATTGCAAGTCTGTATGGCTCATGTACGGTTCCCTCCATCATTGTTGCCTTCAGATTGAGTCCGAATTCTTGTGTGATTGAGAGACAGGTGCGACTGCGCCAAGCTGACAATTATTGGTGGGCGTCAAGAGCGAATGGGTGTCAGGGAGATGACGGTCAGCTTGAGATAGAAGATGAAAGCAAGTCTGTTCGATTATGCAATGCTTTGTGATGGGTCGATTCTGAAACTGTTGCAGGTAAACTTGTCTTTCTCTCCTTTTGCCTGAAATAAGGGGATGGCCATTTTTATATGTCATATTTAAGCTTTCGGAGAAAACAGGACGATCTAAGTTTTCCAAAGGAAAAATTCTAAATTACACTTAGCAGTAAGATATTACGGGCGAAGCTTATTTCCACGTGTATGACTTAAGTTTGAAAGATTAATAAAGCAGCCAGTAGCTATAATAAGAGGAAGCACAGTCGAGAAGTCAATGTTCCTTCAGGGGTTGCATACGACCAGGTCACCCCGGATAATGCATAGACATAATCTGGCTAGCGGAAAAGTATGGCTAAAGGAGCAATTACATAATAAAAAATACTCTCATTACATGCATATGTAGTTACTAAGATTCCGTTAGGTGCAAAGTTACACACAAATTGATTCTTCAACAAACTTAAACATAAACTTCTAGCTAGCACCATATCATGTCTGCTTAAGAACACTTAAATAGGTACCTAACATTACACTCATCTTCATCCGTTTTACATCCTTGAGATCGCAATACGAAAGCAATTATTTCGAAGAACTGCGAAAGTGATAGTGACAAACCAGGTAGGATTACGACTTATCGGATCCTTCCGGTAACAGGCCGATAAGAAAGTACCTTGTATCGAGTGACGCGTAATACAAGGCGAGCTGGTGGACCACGTCGACGATTATCATGAGGCAGCAGCAAAGGGAATTATTAACCTGGTCGTATTATATTATGTTTTATTTTCTTCATATCTACTCGTACCATGTAGTGTATACCCGTTCATTTTTCTATTGATCTGAAAAAGTCTTGGCTGGCTTTTTAATGATGATCCCGACAATTCAGATCCAGCTCGCGACGCTGGTGCTAGCGACAGGCTCGCTTGCTTTCAGCAGCGCTGGGTCGCCGCAGAGCTTCGGGCCAACGCTTGATAGCGCCCGCAAGAATGGGCTTCAGATATTCAACGCCGTTCATAATGCGATGCGCCAATTCGGCTCCTCTTTGCAGCATAACGGAATGTCCTTGTTTCCCGCAGTGATCCCGGAGGGCGTGCTTTTGTATCATGGTACCCATACCCGAGATGTGCCAAAGGGGTTCGAATGGCTTGCATTCGAAATAGAGCACGCGGAGAACTTTGCTCGCGGTAGATGGAGGCGTCCTAATGATACTGATGGGGAACCGCACCCAGGTCCACCGCACTTTGGTATGAATATGCCATTGCAAGTTGATGAAGCACCACCCAACCGCCCTCCATTCGAAACTGGGGAGGGTCACCTACATATCTACCAAGCAGAGCGACCATTGAATGTGCTTTACATTGATGGCACAGCGGCTGGGAAAACGGATATGGGGACGGTTGACACGCAAGATATCCTGCTAGCCGGCAACATGAGTCGGGTGCCCATGGATGACTGGAGGCGAGCTGAGGACTTATGCGCACTGGGCCAAAAATGGAAAATCGACGGGTTCATCCGCATGGAACCCGGTTTCGAGGTTATTTACTGCAATTTCACGGACGGTCTCAGACTCGTATCCGCTAACAAGCGGCCGGGCATGGATGAACCCGGGTCCGTGGATAACATGTGGATCACGTCGTTCGAGTGGGCGAGGGCTGCCGCCCAGCGCTACAACGGCATTGGATCGTCGCGTGTGCTGCTGGATTACTCTTCCATGGTCTCTGCTTTCTTCTACCCGATCAATTTGACGAATCCGGATCCGAAGAGACCAGAGCTGCCAAGACTACTAGGAGCTACCAGCGAAGAGATGGACGTCGTCAGGGAACACGTTGCTCATTCGATGGCCCGGTCGGTGTCTTCCGGAAAAGCTCCTGTTGACTGGCAGGGTGTGACTGACATGGTCGTGACTCGATATGCCAAGCGCTTGCCCCTGATAGCCCAGACGGATTCAATCGATATCATAAGGAGTGAAGTGAACGGTCTATTGAACATCTACATCGATTACGCCGAGACTGATGACGGGTTCATGGCCGCGCGCCAACGCTGTACTGAATTTTATCTGCAGCCCGTCCAGGTGCGAACACCCGAGGATAAGCTCATATACGCCGCATTCGAGAACACCTCAGCTACAATCTGCGAAGCCCTATTCAAGGCTCGGCAGCTCGTCGTCGAAGACCCAGATGTGGATGAATCAGAAGCAATTAATGCGGTGAAGCAGATCATCAACGACTTAATGGAAATGCTACGCTGGTCGGACTGGAAGGAGTGCGGCCCATGTCAGCCGGACGAAGTCTGCTTCGTCGCGATGGTAAGTGATTCCAAGCCTTTTTATACCCGCTTTACCTACCTTGGAAGTCGGACTTCCGTAGTCGGGCTGAATGAGAAATCATCGCTCTGAGACATGTCTCAGACCCTTGAACCCCTTGTCTAGAGGAGTAAATACTGACTCTCATGATTGCAGTGGCCTATGGGAAATGTCGAAGACCACTACAACCCGACCTGTCGGAATATCACGGATATCAACGGTCGTCACGATTACTGGCGGTTCCCGGGACGAATGCCAGGTCACCGGCCCCCGCCGTCGCTTCCACCAGCCTGTGCGAATGGACAGTCGTGCCAAGAGCATGATGACTTGAATGAAGAACTATGATGAACTCGACGAGTCAGTTGAGTAGGCCTCCAGACTCAGGGACGCCTCGACTTTCCAGCGAATTCTAGACAGTCCCCATCCACACACCACAACTTGGCGACCGATTGCCTGGTGCCACAGTATCTCGGATGTCAGTCGGAGACTTCCACATTAGCTGCCATCGAGATTCAAGAAAGCGGGCCTCGAACAATTCGTTACATATGTCCTGTTTAACCTCTGTTCCAGTCCAAGGGACATCTTGTGTGTTGTATCAGGCTATACTTTTGGAATTATTTTCCTATGAAAGCGGATTTCTGCATGATACCCTTATTTTTTTTTCGCTTCTGAGAGATTGTAGTTTCTATTTGCTGACACTGCCTCCCTTTCTAACGTGTGACAATTTTGGAAATATACCTATAAATCATATACGGAATGCAGATTGGAATGTTCTTCTTTATATCATATCTTAGCTGAATATACTCATGGAGTTACTCCTCGACACGCTTTTGTCTCTTTTGCCTTAATTTTAATAGAGGCAAGCGGCCCTAATCTACAAACCTAACAGCCACTACGACACCGTAACTCTTGAAAAAAATGTAACCATTAAGTCCGAGTCAAATTCAGCCCAATTAATGTTCTAGCCTTCCCAATCAGTCAGAGTCGCATCGTCCATCAGTTATTAATTAAGGCTCAAATACCGGAGATGTAGCATTGCAACTGAAAAGAGTCGACCACGCGTCTGGGATTACCGGATACAGTAACCAGTGTACAGTGGGCTAGATGAGCCACGAGCTATTTCCCGGGGTGCAACGGTGAGCTACTCAAAATCGCCTAGTCCCGCGATAGCCAAGCATCGTCCCGCATGGTGATCTGCAGGTGAGATATCACAGCTGGAAAGCCGAACCGCTGCCATGGCAATCCCGCCAAGCTTATCAGCTGTGGGACGGGGAGTGGAAGCGGGTAAGATATGAGTTTGATTATTGTTGTTGTCATCCCCGGGCCGGCAGAGGAGTATAAATTCGAGGTAAACCCTTGACTAGCATATACGGTCCACGAACACAACTTATCCCGACTTTGAGGATCCAATTATATTACCATGAGATTAGACCGGCGATTCCTCCTCGCGTGGTGCACTTTCATCGCGCCGCTTGCGTGTATTGCTCGAGTGGTAGCGCGCCAAGGAAATGGCACGACGCAATGTCGCAAAACGACGGTTGCGATCCTCGGCGCAGGAGTTGCCGGTATCACGGCGGCTCAAGCGCTGTCCAACGCGTCGGTCACGGATTTCCTGATCGTCGAGCGCAATGACTATATCGGAGGTCGCGGTATGCCTTAGAATCTCATGATCATCTACCAATTCCATATATCTTGCTGTTTCAAACAATTGGGACCAGTTTTTATGAAGGTCGCTAGACTTATGGGCCCAGCAATTAACTCTCCGTTTATGAGAAAATATGAAAATATATCGCTGACTTGGTGACTGTTAGTGGCGCATACCAACTTCGGGTCGAAGCCCGATGGTACCCCCTATGTCGTCGAGCTAGGGGCGAACTGGGTTCAAGGGCTAGGATCTAAGGGCGGACCAGAGAATCCCATATGGACGCTGGCGAAAAAGTACGGGTTGAACAACACGTACTCGAACTACAGCTCCATATTGACGTACGATGAAACCGGCGCAGTTGACTATAGCGACCTGTTTGACACGTTCGAGACTGCGTACGGTATCATGGAGCAGGATGCTGGGTATATCCTCACGGACAACTTGCAGGACACGAGCACGCGCGCTGGGCTTAGTCTCGCTGGCTGGAAGCCGAAGAAGGATATGCACGCTCAAGCGCTCGAGTGGTGGGAATGGGATTGGGAAACCGCCTGGTCGCCCGAGCAGAGCGGGTTGTTGTTCGGTATAACAGGGTATAACCTGACTTTCTACCAGTTCAGCGACGAGAACAATTACGTGTGGGACCAGAGAGGATTTAACACGTTCGTGATCGGGGAGGCGCACGAGTTCCTGGAAGATAATGATCCACGACTCTTATTAGAGACTGTCGTAAAGACAATCTCGTATGGCACTGAAGGTGTCATTGTCCAACTCGATGATGGCAGTTGTATTGAGGCTCAACGTCAGTTTAGATCCTGCCAGTTGCTCCTTGCCTGGTGAGCATAGAACCATCGAGACGTTTTGCTAATTCGGAGCACAGATGCCATTGCGACATTTTCAGTGGGAGTGCTGCAGAACGATGTCGTCGAATTCGATCCACCTCTACCGCGGTGGAAGCGTGAAGCGATCGAGCAATTCCAAATGGGAACCTACACCAAGATTTTCCTGCAATTCAACGAAACCTTTTGGGACCGAGATACTCAATTCTTCCTATATGCTGACAACACGACTCGTGGCTACTATCCCGTCTGGCAGTCGCTATCGGCTCCAGGCTTCATCGAGGAATCGAACATCATCTTTGTGACCGTGGTCGACGACCAATCATATCGCGTGGAGCAACAATCCGACGATGAGACGAAGGCGCAGGTCATGGCGGTCATCCGGGCCATGTTCCCAGACAAGGAGATTCCAGACCCTATCGCGTTCATGTATCCGCGATGGAGCACAGAAGAGTAAGTCCCCAAGGCATAACCACCAGCGATTGTGAAAGGATTGGAATTGACTCTGTCGCAAAGGTGGGCCTATGGCTCCTACAGTAACTGGCCGGTTGGCATGACGCTAGAAAAACACCAGAATCTGCGCGCCAACTTGGACCGGCTCTGGTTTGCTGGTGAGGCCACCTCAGCGCAATACTATGGTTTCTTACACGGAGCCTGGTTTGAAGGACGCGATGTAGGTATGCGCATTGCTGGTATGCTTGGTAAGGGTGGGAGCCACGAATGTGACAGTAACTCGACGGTGGGCTGCGGGGTCATGGCGGATTATAAGGTGCTCCATGGGACGACCTCGCTGGATGAATATAATGTGAATAACGGATGGTCAGCAAGTAGTTTTCTGACGTACGGGTATGATGGATGAGAGCTGTACATGAGCAAGCATGTTTGTATTAATATCATCCAAATTCACCAGCCGCCCACCTACTGAGTTCGGTCACTTCAAGCAGAGGGAGTAGTTCGTGTTACCTCCCCCCCGCCCAATATCGGTCTAATGCCTCCTGTCTCACCTCCCACGCCCAATGATGGCACGTTTGGTGGACAACAGGACTCACATCTCCGGCGCCGTCGTCGTCCGGATCGTCTCCTTCATCTGTTACACTTCGTATACCCTTCTGCACGTATTTCTTGAGTAGTGTCCTGCGCCATCTTCCAGTTTCCCCGACACATTTCCTCCACCGACTGATCTGGCGGTCGTCGTCTGCACAGCGCCGGCCTAGCCAGAAACGACAGTACCACTGGAACCAGCCGCGGACATCGTATTCATGTGCGATCCACCCGGCTTCTTCCCACTCCTCAATGGTTTGCCCACAGGCCACTCCGTACTTGTTGATCTCAGGATCGTAGGTTTCGCTTGTAAGATATTTCTGCACATCAAGCCCGGAAATCCACGACGCCGGTAGTTCCCGCCAGTCATCCGATATAGTAGTACGAAGGTGTCGGGAATACAGTGGACGCCAGTAAGTGCCGCCAAAAGAGCCCTCGCGGATGATGTCCTCCGGAGACTTATTAGGGGTAAATATAGGATGCGATTCGAAGTGATAGTTCCCTTCAACATCCCGCGTTGGAGGGGGTGCTGTCGAAGTCCATGAAGACCAACCTGCGATTAGCGTGTTAAGGTCTTGGCTAAGCGACGGTTCTGGACTAGGACGGCCAAGGGGTGGTGTGGCATCGCACATGGAGCTTGGCGCTTTGCTCTTACGAGATCTCCGAATTGGCGAGTCAGGGTCGTCTTGGGTATCGTCATTATAAGTCGATTTAGCTGACGCACTTGCGATTCTCGCCGATGTTCGCGTTGGTTGGCTGGTATGAACCTTGCGACGTTTTGTGACGGGCTGTCTTTGAACTTCGGACTTTTGTTCTGGTTCACTTCGAGCGGCGAAGTCATTATGGAGCCCAAGGTCTCTCACGAGGGCCCCGTTACGCTTAATATTCTCAAGCCGACGAGCTTCGTATCCAGACATTGTAGTTGGCACAGATGCGGAAAAAAAATACGTCTAGTGGAAGGTGTTTCTTAGGGCTGAAATTCCTACGTCATCATCTGAACCTTAGGTACATACATGTAGCCGTAGCCAAGTTTGCTACTGGTTACACATTACTTTCCATATTAGGCAAGGCGTCTTAGACTTGATTGGCTCCAGGATAATGCATGTCACTTAGCGATCGTCGGAGATACCTCTTCACCTAGGTACTTAGGTGCACGTATATATCTCAAAACGAAGACCAGTTCTTAGATGTTTATCGCTTTTCTTGCAGACAAATCTTTAGTATTCGTTTTCCATGAAATCGCTACATATCTGAATAATTCCAGTCCCTTATTCTATTTCGCCTTCCTCACTAATTCATTAACGAGATTATTCTAAGAATGCGATTTAGACCAAGTGTGTTATCGCAATTATCGCACTTGTTATCGTTGTCGTTATCGATTCAATAGCATCACTGCACCTAATTGGACCCCGCTGTCACCCTACCACCCTGCCGCCGTGCTAGGATGATAAAAGTTGCATGGATAGCTCCCGTATTCTGCATGGATACGAGTGGATCTTGACTGCCATCTTTCGACCTGCATTCGATTCAAGTTTCGCGTCGCCTTTACATCAATCGTTCGACATTCTCGACCTCACAATTCCAATATCCTATGGGTGTAGGGAGCAATCCCTTGGCAGAATCACCCTTGAATCACCGTCAACTCTCTCTTGGTGCTTTTAAGAACCATTGGCCGGCAGTGAGTGCTGGCGCCATCCGAATTAAAGTTTCATGACCGTTTCAACAAAAGAGGTGAGTAACTTGACAAGAACTGATCAATCTCTCTGCATGGATATCCTATTATACCTATGAGGCTGGATCAAACAGGAAACCATTCTAACTTCTAACCAGACGCATATCTTAGCCTCTATTGGCTAGACTTGCGCCAACTCGACCAATAGTATCGTCGCGTCCTAGTAGGACAACTGTCCAGCCATGTCGCATAGATCTTCCGAAAGCTCGGCAACCGAGAAGTTCCCAGACGTACCGGATAATGAATTTACAGCATCGTCCTCGTTGCCGGGCTACCTCACAACAGCTGGTGGCCCGGCGACACCACCTACCGCAGGCGACCGGTCGCGAGTGCATCGCCCCTCTGTAAACATCGACACGTCGGCTACTCCACATTCAGCCCAGCGCTTTGCCATGTCCCCCAGTTCTGTTCGACGACGCATGACTCGATCTAATACGTTCAGAACTCTGGAGGAGTTTGAAGATTTCGAGACTCAGCCGGGATGGAAGCCGGGTGCTGAACCGGGTATTGATCCTCTGAAACCAGATGGTGGACAGGAGTCCGTACCCAATCTCCAGGCCAACTGCCAGATCACGGTCGTGGACTTCTCCCAAGAAGACTTGGAAGTACACCAATTGGATAACAATCAGCTTATCGAGTTCGTTAAGCAGCCACAACCTAGTTGGGTCAAATGTCGGTGGATTAATGTCAATGGCCGGTCGTGGGATGTGATACAGGCGCTCGGCAAATATAAAGACCTACATAGGTTAGCTATTGAGGACGTCATGAACTCAAGAAACCGTCCGAAGGTAGACTGGTAAGAATGGACTGTATCATTAAATGTCTAGATTGGTTGCTGATTGTTATTTCTTCACAGGTATACCAAACACGCGTTTATCATTCTTACATGCCAAAAGTTAGTGCGCTTGCTAGAAGACGACAGTAGCGACGATGAGAGTGATGATGATGCCCGGAGCGCGAGGAGCAGCAAAAGCCACAGTTCGGTGAGAAGCGTGGCTAGGAAATTCCGCCGGTGGTTTAGCAGGAAGAAAGTTGACGAGCCCATGGTAGCTGAGATGCTCGAGAGCGGCACTCAGCCGCAGCTCTCACACAACCAAAGCTTCAAGGACCAAGCTACCAACTTCTCGAATGCGTTCAACCCGAATACCTTGTGTACGCTACAGCGGTACCATGCTTCATGGAATTCTGCGCGAACGGAGTACATGGAGAGACATTCGGCCCTAGCGTCGAGAAGCTTAGCAGTAATGGTTGAGCAAGTAGCCATGTTCATTACTGCCGACAACACAGTCATCTCCTTCTTCGAGCAGTCAGCCGACGACGTGGAGAAACCCATTCTCGATCGTCTGGCAAGCCCGGCCACGCTTTTACGACAGTCTTGTGATGCCTCGATGGTTGCGCAAGCCATAATCGATGCAATAATTGACATGGCCATACCAGTCACATGGTGCTATACCGATGTGTTGGGCGATTTGGAGCTCGACGTCCTCACGCGTCCTGCCATCCAACACACCAAGAATCTCTACATTCTCATGACGGAAATCAATAAGATATACAATCTTTTCAACCCGATCCAGACCCTCGTCAACGCGCTACGCGATCATAAGACGAAGCTATCCCAGGAAGCCGCGACGAAGGAATTGCAAGACCCTTCTAGAGGCGTCATCATCTCACCGATGACATACACTTACCTAGGCGATGTGGTAAGTAGAGTCTTCTCTCAACCTTGCTCGAATACTCTTGTCGTGAACGTAGTTAACTTGAGGCTTTTAGTACGATCACTGTCTACTCATTACCGAAGACCTAAAGTCGACCAAAGAGGCCGCGAATCAGATGATTGACCTCATCTTCAACACCATCGCCACGTACCAGAACGAGAACATGAAGCAGCTCACCCATGTGACCATTCTCTTTTTGCCCATGACTTTCTTGACTGGATACTTCGGCCAAAACTTCCAAGACTTCAGCGCAATTCAAGGCAGCGTGAACTTGTTGTAAGTTATTGTCTCTCCTTTTTCCCCTTTTCCTGTAGCATGAATGTTTGTGCAAGTACCATATATTAACGTGGTGAAGCTGGTACATCGCCATCCCGGTTGCAATTGCAACTATTCTAGGCCTCCTACGCGACACCATCTACGAGACGCTTGTGAGATTCTTCCAACGCAGACACATCACTGGCATCAGGAAGAAACGAGAGAAGAAAATGGCGGAGGCTAGGTCGAAGAGGAGATCCGAGCAATTGAAGAAAAAGTCGTTTTAAGCGTTAAAAGCCAGGTTGGCAGGTTGATCATTGCTGTTTTCTAGCTGCTGTGCTTTTGCGAAATGCCCTCTACTTTCGAGAGAATATAGTAGGCGATGATACCCCTTCAAGTGGTTGCCCGTTTGCACGTCTAACGATACCCGTTGTAATTTAGCGGTCAGCATGTCTCTTAGCAAGGAGTTACAGTTCTACATAGGCTTTCAATAAAGGTTGCTGCCTCCTTGAATGGCATGAGACTACCAGTCGCCCATGGCTTTTCTTCTAATTATCAGCTTGTAGTTCAATGTGGATTTGAATTGAGACTTGCACCCGCCTACGCCACAGCTTACGGAGGGAGTCCCGATATTCGCGCCATTCCGAGTAGAGCCTCGATTATCCGGCAACCCGAATTCTGTCACTCAATATGCTATACAGGGTTAGTATGGAGACATTCTAAATTATTGAATATGCTCAAGATATTTCTCACTGGCTATATGTGTCAGAGGTCTGGCCTGTCAGGGTCCGGTCTGAGACAGCGTAGACAAAGGAGTCGTTTCCCATATATACCAGGGGCTAGCTGGTTAGGTTTAGAGTTCCTTGCGGAACAACAGAGCTCGTACCCCCAACCTATGGTTGGCATCGTGACAAAACCCGTAATTTCGGACCCTGTATTCCCATTGGGCACGCTATTGCTACAGGTGTTACAGCACTATTCGCCGCTATAGCTACAGTGAATTACAGCGCATTACAGCCGGCTAAGCCTTCTGTAATTATTTACCCGACTGAAAAAAGGCAATCCACACGGCATATAAATAGATATCTTCCAGTTAACTTCAATGTCTGGCATACAACACCTAGAGGTACACGTTTAATAGCCAATTTAGCAGTTAATCCAACAGCTAGCCAATTAATTTAACTGACAGAGTAGGTGCCAGGTACCTGTCAATCGACATGCGAACGTATTGGGTTGGCTTAGGTAAGCTTATTAGCTTAAGTAAGCAGTCAAAGGAATCACTGTCCAGGACGCTTTAAGGGAAATCGAAGCCGAAAGAGGTTCCAACTAGTATAGAGCCATACTAATAGGCAACAAATAAAAGTTCAGAAGAGGTATATGTCTTGTGAACTCACAAGGGCAGCTAATCCAGCAAGTTATTTCTATAGACCGTACTATTATACTACTATAAGGTATTAGATGACGCTATATGCGGATAGCACATTGTATAACCCTGTCGGGTGCCTTACGTCATTACACTTCTCATTGGCGGGAAATCGCTGCCATGTTCTCAAGTTGTCACTCATCACCTCCTTCACTTCGTTTCGGTTAGTATAACGAATGAATACCCAAAGTAGTGATAGGCGATGGCTAGTCCAGCGACAGAATCATCGACACGGACACCATTGTCACGAAGTGGTAAGCAACCCCTAACATGGGTTCCTGTTGGTAGTTAGAAGTTCTTGAAATTGACCGTAATGATAGCCCATCGAATGCATCCTCTGTCGTTCACGAAAGGTTAGTCTATCACCTTTCGGAAATCGACTGTTTGGCATATACCTTAGGATTATCACTCTCACGGCTCACAACTACTTAGGTCAAGTGTGATAAACACCCTTCCGGTTGTCTAAGCTGTGAACAGCTTGGCGTCCGTTGTCTGGGCTATTCAAAATCAAACGTATCATCCGATCAGGTAAGTGACGATAAAGCGGTCGATGACGTCTTTAAAGCGGCAGGTATCAAGCGCAGGAAGAATGGTGCCTGTCAGGGGTGTCGTCATACCAAGACTAAGTGCAACCAGGACCGTCCGCAGTGTCGACGATGTCCTGTGAAATCCATAATACCATGCATCTATGTTGGCAAACATAGAAACGTGCGAAATGCCGTCCGATCACACGCGGATGACATTCAGATGGACGATAATGAAATTCCAGTATTCCAAGAGATATAATCGCCTTCTATCTCTACCATATCAGTTTTGAATGATCAACAATTGATAGATGATTCTTCCTGGTTCGAAACTTGGTCTCTTCATGATGAGTTTCAACCGCTTACACTTTGCTCACTAGGCTTTTCACTGAATATCTACCAAAGGGTAGACTTCTAAGAGCTGTTTCATTCACGTAAACTATCTACGATCCCTGGGATTCTTGCATAAACCGATGGATGTCTAAGAGCTGTTGACAACGGCAGTGTGGGCTCTGAATTCGGTGAACCTCTATTGTACACTATTTGCGTACTGGGAGCCAGGTCTCTGGTTAAATAGTTTCACCCGTTGGCTCATTCGCCTTGATTCTCACAACTCTATAGGTTCATGACTACTACGAATCATACCAAATCTTATATATCAAGCCAAGTGTCGGACAGAGTTCCCGGTGCGCTTTGGATGACTATTTCACTGCTACGGCAGCCTTTGAGTCGACCAAGATCCAAGTTGTCTTCTTAACCACTCTTACGAGAGGTGACCGCACCCTCTATAACCACGTCATTGAAACCTGAGAATCAACCTGGAGGTTCTGACGCTCGTCCATCCATATAGTGATATGCACAACGTCTACGTAAGTCATCTGACTTTCCACTCAACCCCCGTATTTAGATATTGACTTCGCTCAGGTATCGGCACTTTGTCCATTCTTAGCCCACTCTAGTTTCTCATAACTCGCAACGGAATGGGAGCGGCTCCAGAACACGGGACTTCTCCTTTCAGTCCCTTCTATATACCCTGCCCCCAAGGTTGAAATTTTAGTTAATTAATCCAGTCCACCCCCGGATTAAAACTAACTAAAAAAAATTTAAAAAAAAATTTCCTCGGAATAAAAATAAACTAAATTAACTAAGTAGTTACTAAATTAAAATAAAAAACTAATATATAAATTTTTAAAAAATAAAAAAGATTTAAAAAAATTAAAAAAAATTAAACAAAATTTAAAATTAATTATATAAAATAATTAAAAATTATTTAAAAATATATAAATTAATAAAGTTTTAAATATTAAACTTATAACGTATATAATATATTTTTAATATTTAATTTT